>SNQJ01S0053415.1:0-33609 GCA_010110895.2 Picea sitchensis | reverse complement strand
TTGCAGAGAGCAATCATTCAAAGTGCAAAACGCAGAGTCTGTGGTAACGCAGAGTTAAGTTTATGCGTTGATCCTCCTCCATTCACGATTTCTTTATGCATGTTTTTATTTTTATTTTAAAAAGGGATTATGAGATTTCTTATGCATATGAGGAAGGGGTTATATTTTAGATCACTTTATAAATAGTGAGGTGGGGTGGAGTGGAGTTATGAATGGATCTTTATGCACGTTTTTATTTTTATTTAAGAAGAGATTATGCGATTTCTTATGCATAGGAGGAAGGGATTATATTTTAGATCACTTTATAAATCTTGAGGTGGAGTGGAGTTATGAATGAATGAACGATCATAAATAATGAGTGGATACTTAAAGGTGGATATAAGTGTGTGGATATAAGTGTGTGTTAAAAAAAAACAAAAAAAAAGAGATTATTTTTAAGGAATTTAATTATTAAGGTGTGGTATGATTTCATATTATTTTAAAGGAATTTATATGAAATGGTGTTAAGGGTTTTTTTGAGAGTTAGTTTGTGGTACTTATGGAGTGATGTTAAAGTTTCTTTTTTTAAGTTTTCTTATATATATTTTTAAGAAAGCTAAAAGTTGAGGTAGAGTCGGATCGGTGGATCCGAAGGTAGAGTGACGGACTGCTCAGCACTCAACGAAAAGTTGCATATCCTTGGTGATTCACTTGCAGATAATATTTTGCAGTGAAGACGAATCTGCTGGCAGAGACCTACCTCAATGAAGTCAACAAGTTAAATGGATCAAATTTCATTAACTGAAAATTCAGATGCAGAACCTGATGGAAGGGTACGGTGTCTGGACCATTGTGAAGGGAACTGAAGTGAAACCTGTTACGACTGCGGGTGCAACAACAACACAAAGCCAAGATTGGGACAAGTGTGAAAACAAAGCCAAGGTATTGTTGCATATGTCTGTTAAAGATTTCATAATTCTACATATTAGAGAAGCTAATACCTCTGCTGAAACTTGGACAATACTTAAAGCCTTGTATGAAACTAGCAACACAAATCGTATTCTATTCCTGAAAACTAAATTGCTAGGCATTAAGATGGATGGAAATGAATCTGTTAGTCCATGTTTGGGTCATATTAAAGAGGTGAAAGACAAGCTAGGAAATATAGGGGAAACAGTTTCCAGCACTGATCTTGGCACTATTACCTTAAATGGTATGCTAGAAGATTATCAAATGTTCATAATAGGTCTCGCAGCAAGGGAGAACCCTCCTACTTTTGAAGAACTGATGGATATTTTGCTGCAAGCAAAAGAGAGGCACAAGAATTTGAAGCCTCAGAATAAAGATTTAGCACTGTGATCAAATAAGATATCCGCGAGAGGGAGATCAGGAGAAAGAGGCAGAGGAGGCAGTTCATCGCAGAGAAGACAATCTCCAAGGTCGAATCAAGGTATGCAATCTAACAGGAATGAGTCAAAGAGTTGTTTTTATTGTGGTCGACCTGGACATATTGTTAAAGACTGTCATAAGAAGAAGAGTGATGAGGCTAGGAATAAACCTAGAACACATTCATGTCATTATGTAGAAAAATCTTCAAATTGTGATCTCAGCTTGTTTACTGCTAGTGATGATATTGATGAACCCCCAAATTTTGATTCACAGGATCTTAGGTTGTTTGTGTCTAACCCTACTTTATTTGCTGAAATATATGATTTTGATGCATGGTTTGTGGATTCCAGAGCATTAGTACATATGACATGTAATAAGATGTGGTACACTAATTTTAAAGAAACATAGAATGGAGCCAACATATATCTCGGACATGACCGTGCTCATCAAATCAAGGGATATGGAGACATTCTTGTGACATTGTCGAATGGTACTATTCGTCACATTTGCAATGTTGTTTATGTACCAGGGATAAAGAAAAATTTGGTCTCTGTGTCCACCATCATAGATCAGAACTTGAAGGTTGAATTATTCAAGAATTATTGCATAGTGAAGGATCTGTTGGACCAATTCAAAACTATTGCAACGGGAGTCAGAGCAGGAGGCCTATACAAACTTGATGTTACCAACAAAGCACATCATGCACTGACTTATGCAACTATGCCAACATAAATTCTTTGGCATCAAAGGTATGGACACATCAATCATCCTGATTTATTGTTTTTACAGAAAAAGAATATGGTTGAAGGAATTCCCATGTTAAAAAATGAGAATGTTGCTTGTGATGGGTCTGCATTAAGAAATATGCACAGAGATGAATTCCCCTCTAATCCTGATAGAAAAAAGAGAGATGTATTAAATCTTGTACATATTGATGTTTGTGGTCCTATGCAAACTAGGTCTTTAGGAGGTGCATTTTACTTTCTGTTATTTATTGATAATTGCACGAGATGCACATGAGTTTACTTCCTTAGAAGAAAAAGTGATGTTTTCAAGTACTTTAAGGAATTCAGAACCATGGTGGAAAAGCAGACAAGAAAATCCATCAAAATCCTCTGTTCAGATCAAGGGGAAGAGTATAAATCAGGGGACTTCATCAAATATTGCAAAGATCATGGAATAGTACAACAGTTTATAGTACCTCACACTCCACAACAGACTGGAGTCGCTGAAAGGAAAAAAAGAGCTTTGGTAGAGTGTGGCCGCAATATGATGAAAGGTATGAATCTCTCAAATGCATTTTGGTTGAAGCCATAAATACTGTAGTTTAGTTAAAGAATAGAAGTCCAACAAGGTGTGTTGAAAAAGTTACTCCTTTCGAAGCCTTGTATGGTTTCAAACCTACAGTTCATAATTTGAAAGTATTTGGGTGTAAGGCCTTTGCTCATATTCCAAAGTAGAATAGGAAGAAATTAGATGCTAAAGCCTTTAAATGTATTTTCATAGGGTATTGTTTTGAATTCAAAGCATACAAATTGTTTGATCCTTCTACTCACAAAGTATTTGCAAGTAGAGATGTACTTTTCCATGAGAAGGAAGCAGGAAATCATGATAATAACATTCATGAGGAATGGCATAGACTTCTTGATGAAGGAGTTAAAGAAGAGTAGCAGCAGCCACAACCGCAGCAGCACCAACAACAAGAAGGACTCAGTGATATGGATACTTCAAGAAATCATAGTTCACCTAGAGGTGAAGACAGATCTTCACAAAGTGGGGAGGAAGATAATCAAACGAGAAGATCTTCACGATAGGTTTGGCTCCCTGAGAGGTATAGAGACTATGCCCTAATGAGTAGCATTTCAAATGTCATAGAACCCATGATTTTTAATGAACCAAATGAACATGATGAATGGCGAAATGCAATGGAGGAAGAATATGAGTCTATAATGAAAAATGATACTTGAGAATTGACTGAATTGCCTAAACATAAGAATCCCATTAGATGCAAATGGATATACAAATCCAAGTTTAAATCAGATGGTAGTATAGACAAATATACGGCTAGATTGGTTGAAAAGGGGTATTCACAAATAGAAGGTATTGATTATGCTGAAACATTTGCACCAGTAGCTAAATTGAATATTATCATATTGTTAATTGCTTTAGCTACAAAGTACCATTGGAAGCTACACCAACTAGATGTTAAATTTTCATTTTTGAATGGTGAGTTAAAGGAGGAGGTTTACCTTACTCAACCTGAAGGGTTTGTAGAACATGGGCAAGAACACTTAGTGTGTAAGTTAAAGAAAGCATTGTATGGACTCAAACAAACACCTAGGTCATGGTATGAGAAGATAGACTCTTTCTTTCTTCAACGGGGATTTATGAGGAGCAAAAGTGATCCAAATATGTATACCAAATTTGATGAGCAGGGGTATATAGTGTAGAAATTTCAATACAAATTAAGTATTTCCTGCGATTCTCCTGATCTAACAATTATACGCCACTGTTAAATATAGAATCTCTTCTACTATTATTCTTGCGGAAAATTAAACCACGATCACAACCACAATCACACAGTGAAATATCAAGAACACATAACACAGAAGTTTTACCGGGAAAGCATGAAGCTAAAAACCCCACTATCATATATTATGTATATCATGAATCATGAAACAATCTTATACAAAACTCTAATCTAAGAGCTCTCAGTACAATACAATCGTCTCACACTGTCATACACAAATCAACAAATACATGTGTCAATTCTCCGTTTCCAGACAGCCTGCCTCCTCTGCACAATCCCTACAATTCGAATTCTCACAATGATCATTTACAAATTTCCTAGTTTGCACATGCTCATAAGCATATCCACTGCATGTGTGATCAAATCACAATTGATAACCAAACTGTCTCTTTCACCTGTTATCTCAACTGGGTCTCCACTGGATCTGACATGCATGCAGTTAACCGTGATGAATCCTCGGTTGCATGTGAGTTCACTGATTAACTGAACTCTCAGTAGTGCATGTTTAGTTACAACTAGTACAACTGATCTTAATTCACTTAACTACACTTATAGTTCTGTTATAAATCCAACTCACTCAATTATGAATGAAATAATAGATTAATATTTATTGTCCAATTTATTTAAGGGAAAAGTAAACTAGACACATGTTTCTTGTTGACTTTTCAACATATAGTATTGATTTCCTTATATATTGATGATTTGATAATTACAGGAAATGCAGAGAAATTAATCGATTAAATCAAGGAGCATTTGTCACAAGTTTTTGAAATGAAAGATCTTGGTGAGTTACATTACTGCCTAGGTCTTGAAGTTTGGAGAAATATAGGCCAAACTTTTGTTTGTCAGAGTAAGTATGTTAGAGAAGTACTTAAGAGATTTAAAATGGATCAGTGTAAATATTCTATTATTCCCATGCAGTAGAATGTGAAACTTTCTTGAGATGATGGTTCGAAGGAGGTGAATGCCACAATGTATAGACATATGGTGGGTAGTTTGAATTATCTCACCACAACCAGACCTGATATTGCATATTCTATGAGTGTGTTAAGTCAGTTTATGGAGAAACCTCTAGAAATCCATTGGAATGCAACAAAGGAAGTACTCAGGTATCTAAAAGGAACACTTGATTATGGCATTAAATATATTGATGCATCTGATGTTGAGTTGACAGGTTACTCAGATGTTGATTGGTCTAGAAATCCGGATGATCGAAGATCAACCACTGAATATGCGTTTGGAATTTGATCTGGGGTTGTTTCATGGAGTAGTAAAAAGTAGCCTACTGTATCTTTGTCTTCTACTGAAGCAGAATATAAAGTCTTGTGTGCAACAACTTGTGAAGTTGTTTGGTTGAGAAGACTTCTTCAAGATGTTGGAAAAGAACAAAAGGAACCTACAATGATCAAATGCGATAATCAAAGTTCAATCAAGCTAGAGAATAATCTGATTTATCATGCAAGGTCAAAACATGTTGATGCTTACTTTTATTTTGTTCAAGAAAAGTTGCAGTCCAATGAAATAGCTCTTATGTATTGTAATACTTGTGAAAATGTTGTTGATATTTTCACTAAGCCTCTTGGAAAGATTAAGTTTGAGTTGTTTAGGGAAATGTTAGGTGTAGGAGTCAATCCATTCTCCATTAAGGGGGAGACTTGGAAATAATGGAGCAAGATTCAGTTACGTAGAAGAACTCTACTAGTCAAGAGATAGTTGCTTAGTTGAACTCTACTTCACTTAATGTAGATCCTAGTTTGTTGTAGTTTGTTGTAACCGACTAAGTAAAGTCATTTCCTATATAATGATGTAATCAGTCCTCATTCAATAATATAGATTGTGAGCGTTGCCTCACCTGTGTTTGTTCTTGCCAAATTCTAAGTGTCTTCAGCTAGAATCTCTGCAAAGTCCCAGATACAAAGATCATTGTTAGATGGTGCATAAAGAGATTTTTGAATTGGAGCCATATCGCTTTGATACAACTTATCTGCTTACACAGACAATGAACTGACAACAATAAGATGATATTTTCTATTTCATGAACTTATATTGCACTCCATTATTAAGGATCTAATATATTATTTAACTATATGAATTCCCCCTTAGATATCTTGTAACACTGTTTGATTACGAAATGGAAAAGAAAGTACTTGAAATATTTTTTTCTACTTTAGCTGCAGATATTACTAATGCTCGAAAGGCCTCCAAATCTACATCCAAAATATTTCTTCCATTTTGTACATGGTTGCATTAACCAAATTATAATAAAGTTTTGCATAGAGCCTTGATGTGAAAATAAAAATAAGAGACGAAATAAAAATTATCACACTGACCATACAACACATATACAATAGAACAATGACCTAATTGATTGATGATTAGATTTCATTAATGAAATGTGATGTTGGAGCATATTCTAAGTCAAAGTAATGATTGACCTCTAGGAGGTCTTAGCATTTACAAGAGGAAGTTGGATTCCTTGTTTCCATGTAATAATGAAAATTCTAGGAAGATCTAAGGTGGTTTACATTGAGAGGGGTGTTATCCCCATTTTTGGATAACTAAGGAGATTATGTCTCGAGACCCTCAGGTTGAATATATGGATTGCTGAGAGAATACACGACCAACAATACCCTTTTGCATAGTTGGAAACCCCTCTCACCACCAAAGATGGTCACATATTTCCAGATGGCATCCACCACATCAGCTGGCTTTCAGAAGGCAGTGGGCCTTATTCCATGAGGTACAATTCAATATTACGGTGAGCATCATTTCAATATTTAATCCATTTGAGTATGTTGTGTCTTAATTGGCTCTATATTTCATGATATATACTTGGACATTATGCATTTTTCCCTGCTTCACCTTAGTGGTTGACATTGTGCCCTAGTAAGTGGTCTTCCTTGGCGATGGGTTTTCTACTAGGAACTCCCTTAAAGAGTCATCGTACCATTCTCAACCATACTTAACACTTTCCATAATTGTTCCCCTCCATTTCCGTATCTCTTGGGATTTCATGGTGTATTGACCCAAGAAGGGTTTGTCCCTCATTCTATGTGAAGAAGGGGCTAAAGGCCCAAAGGAATTGATGTTGAGTAAAAGATAAATCCTTGTATGAACCTTCCAGATGCTTCACCCAGGGATCACCCAAGAAAGGAGTGAAACACTTATCTTTGAGTAAAGGGGACCCACAATATAATAAATAATGCTTAAAAGGTTAGTTGAAGGATAAGAAGTCCCATCACGAGCCGACCTATCACGTCCATGAATATCTAGTGGTATGAAATTGCCATCATCTGGTCACCAAGCCAAGGTAATGGCTCTCAGTTGCATGGTTGAGAGAAAGGGGGTCTCATCACGAGCCAACCTTCTCATTTCCACTAGGCGTTTGTGGGTGGCATTGTCATTATCTGGTCACCACGCTAGTGCAGTGACCTTCAACCTTTCCTTAAAATTATGAATGAATAAAAGAATGGAAAATAATGGGTTTGGAAAAAATGCATTGCGGACGAAGGTACCACACAATCCTCTACAAAGGAATCCATGAATGAGACATTACAATGCCTTATAGGTCATGATCCCTATGCCCATTGAGTCTTTACCCCAACCACTTCATCCACTTTACATGGATTAGAGAGGGATCTCTTGGAAACTCTCCTTGACCTAGGGAAAAATCTATCCAATAGGACACCTCATCAACCCTCCCATTTTCAAGCTTGACAAGGCGCATAGTGTCATTGAGAAATTAATTGTTTGAGATAGTGATCTTTGATGCACATGCTTAGGTGGCTCATTTATTGATTGGATTCACTTATCATGATGTTATGACTTGAGATCATTGGAGGGAATGTGCATTTGTCTTTGCAGGACCTAGTTGGTGGAGCATTTTGGAAGAACAAGCCTAGCTTGGGATTCCATGGGGCTGGAAGCCCACGGGTTGGATGCCAAGGGTCCACATGTCGAATTATAGAGATAAAGTATTGAAGACCTGGAATATTATGTGGAATACTTAGCCTAACCCTCACATGCCAAAAGATTTTCCTAGGAGGATAAAAATGTCTTATTTTTAGCTTGATGACATATTTGGGGGCTAGGGTTTGGTGGTGGTGTTGCCACTTATTGATAGATGGATGTTTTGAGGAGTATTAGGCCTTGGCCATGAGGTAATTGAATTCATGCGGCCTTTGGAGGCCTACCATAGATTCTCCAACACCAACGACTTGTCACAAGTGGCAAAATGTCCCCTAAAGGGGTGACATCCATGTAAATTAGGGTTTTATTTGTGCAAAAGTGAAATTTCAAATGAATTGTTTAATATTACTTTGTTAAATGGGGCAAGATTAGGGTTGTTTACCCCTAGTCTTGTGGTTTACCCCTTAATATGTGGACAAGTAACATGGGTGACATTTTGTATAAATAAGAGACCATAAGATCTCATTTGGACATAACTCTCCCTCTTGTGAGAAGACTTTGTCTAAAATGTTCACTACACTTGTTGTATTTGTTTCTTGTGCACTTGTTTATGGCTATCTTGATGAATGGTTGATGGAGGAGTGAGGTGCTAGCCTTGGATGAATGTTTTCTATATTTTATGGTGGATTATCTTAGCATCTTTCGTGATTTTGGTATTATCTTCTACTCTTATGCTATCATTTTTCAAGTCAATGATTGTTGTGCTAGGAGAAAAGTGGGAAGTAAGAGTATTTACACCCCCACTCTAGTCCCCATCATTTATTTCTTAAAGTTCATTGATGTTTCAAGGGTTTGTTTGATGAAGTAGGAGGATTTACACCTCTCATTCTCAAACCCTAACTAGAGATACTTGCCTTGGGAAGAAAGAGGATTTACACCCCCAAGGAAGTATCATATCTAGTTCATTTATTTGACTCCATTAACCCAATATTAAAGGCACTAGTCATCTATTTTCTTCATTGGAGATATAAAATCATTGCCTTGGGAAATGTGATTTTTTGTCTTTTGAAAGATATCTTGCTTGGAGTTAGTTTGTCACATTGAGAGGAGTCTTCCCCTACTAGGGTGTCCCCTCTCTCCCACTACTTTAATTGTTGTTACAAACTTTAACCTACAACCATTAAGGTTGCATAACCCTAGCTACTAACACTCTCTTAACTCCTAAACTAACCCTAGACTATCTCTCTAACTTCACTCACATAGTCTAATAACTAGGGCGCACTTTTTGAGCTAGTTCTTGGCACTTTTTTGTGGTTGATTTTGTTGCTACATTCCATTTAATGCTACAGCCATAAGGATGCAATTTTCTGCATAAAAATACATGTTACAACAACTTGCTTTATTTAGATTCAAAGTGCCAGTTTCCAGTCATAATTGATTTCCATATTCATTGATAATATTGATGATTGATCTTATGCTTTACATGTTGATTTAGAGTGTTTTATTTGTTGATATAAAATGTTGTCCATTGCTGCAAATTAGGGACAACGAGCTTAACTTTCTGATCCATATTAATGTTGGTTGTGGATCCTGATTATCTTCATGATTCAGAGGTTTGTTTGATCCGTGCTTGGACCCCATTCCCTAATGGGGAGTGATCCAAGATATTTTCATCAGGTGACTTACTAAAGAATTTTATAAAATGAGCATAAACTAAAGTAAAAAATAAAGAAGGAAAAACTCAAAAGGAAAGAGACATAAGCATCCAATATGAATGCAAAAACTTGATAACGGAGTTTGTCCCTAGTGGAATACGTTTCTGAGTCCTTCTCTCAAATGGGTAGGTCTTTTTATTAACTCCACAAAAGAATTGGGCAAAATACATAAGTAACCTCATTCTAGAGTTAAGATACAGAAGCTTTGCTCAGATTAGAAAAAAAACATCACCACTGCGTTTGTGGCGTCAAATTACCTGGAAATGATTGTCTCCACGCCTCGATCCAAGTTTGGCACTTTCAAGCCCAAGAGACACCCCTGCCTCTATTTATGTGCCCTGCCTCTGCAATAAATGACGGCGAAAAATATCAAAATGTGTGCCCTGTCTCGAAATTCATGCCAAAATCCGTACGGGCACGCCCTTGGTTCTCCTCTCTCCGTCCACTAACCGAAAGCCCCTCTTTATAATAAAAAGTAGGCAGTTGTGAATTAAAGAGGGCGGTTGGCGTGCTGGTAGGTGGAGTTATATTTAGAGCATGGTTAGGTGCATGTCTCGAGATCGAATCCCGCAGACTCCCCTTTTAACACATTGTTACAACCAAAATTTTGGCGCATTGCTAAATTGATGGTGGAGATTTTGGTGGGCGATTAAGTTTGGTGTTTGGAAGAATATGCCACCATATATGGTGGAACCGCTAATGATTATCAGTGTGGAATTATGGTGTGTGGCATGAAACCATAGGCTGGGGCCTAGCCCCGACCCTTTACCCCACCAAAAATACAACCATTGTAATTCAAATGTTTAATACAAACCATAAGGGTTAAGAAACAATGTGGGCTGGTTGGTAGCCTAGGCCCTACCAAAGCACTACCCCCACCTGGAGGTTGCGGGTTTGACTCTTGTGGAATCATATAATTTTACCACTTTCCAACTAGAATGGAGGGGTGCCATGTGGCACCATAACATTTGTCCACAAAAATGACACTTGTCACAACCTAATTCACCCGCGTGTATGCCATCAAACCTGTACAACCTTGCCATGTCATCCCATTCCAACTTAGCACACTGCCACATCATCTATACGGGCGTTCCACGTGTCACAGTTGCAGTGCTGACACATGTCACCTTGACCTTAGACTTTTTGACCAAGTTTGACATCAACTTTGATTGCTTATATATTTTGCATACAAGCTCTGTTTGACGAGCCGTTTGCGTCGTTAGAAAGCTTGTGACACATTCCTTGCAACCATGCCATTTTAATTAAGTTTTGGGAACTTTGAATTTTTTCCATTTCTCTATCTACTAAAGCCATTTTGAGCATCCTAAGTTGTTCTTAGCCTTCTCTGGATCCTTTTTGGATCATACCTTCCCACTGAGATATTTTTGGACCATCAAAATATTTCATCAATCAATTGGTAAGTGAGGGAATATTCCCCTCACTTTGTCCTTCTCAATCCACTTTGCCTTTCTTGGATACGTGCCCTTTAAGCCTACCCGAAGATAATCAACATCACCCATGCGTGAAGTCCTCATCCTTATGTCTAGGATGATATCTTGATGTAACTCATCCAATTACTCAGGTGAAAACTCATCAACTAAAGGTATTGAAACTTCCTCATCTTGATCCATGATCATGGGAGTCTCAAAACGTTTCAAGTTCTCTACGTCCACAACAGAGTAAATCTGCATATACAATGGAATATCTAAACAAAAATCATTAGTGTCTCTTTTCTCCAAGATAGTGAAGGGTCCATATAATATAGGCTTGATTTTCTTGACTTCACCCTTCAGTCGTTCTTTGTTGATATAAATCCATACCTAGTCTCCAACCTGGAACTGATGATCAACCTTGTGCTTGTCATGCCGAGATTTATATTGTGCTTGACTCTTATCCAACTGTTCCCTGACTTCCTGGTGTATATGTTGGATCCTATGGATGAACTTGCACGCTCTATCCTTTTTTCGTTCTGCATTCACATCAGCATCTCTCCCATACATCAATTCCAAAGAAACCTTGGGTAGGTACCCAAAACATGTCTCAAAAGGTGAACTCTGAGTGGATGAATGTAAAGCTCAGTTATAAGAATGTTGTACATAGGGTATATGTTCATCCCATAAATTAGGATGCTTGTTGCAGTAGCCTCTAAGAAAAAATATCATTGTTGTATTTACCACCTCTGTCTATCCGTCAGTCCGTGGATGAAAAGCAGTGCTCCTCTTCAATTTGGTGTCCATCATTCTCCACAAGTTAGTCCAAAAATCCCCAAGGAATCGAGTATCTCGATCCGAGACAATGGACATGGGTAATCCAAAGTGAACCCAAACATAATGAAAGAAGAGATTAGCAGTATGCTCAACGATGATATTCTTTTTACATGGCATCAAGATACTCATATGTTTTAACCTATCCACTACGACATACAAATAGTCATGACCCGCTTTTGTCATTGGTAAACCCCCTGCAAAATCCATAGAAATTCTTTCCCTTGGATGGTATGGATCGAGAAGTGGTGAGTATAGCCCCAATTTTCTATTAGTGGGCTTACAAGTAGAACACATCACACACCCATTTACATATTTAGTTACAATTTCTTTCATTTGAGGCCAATAACAAAACCTCTGCAAATGAGACATAGTTTTTCCTACCCAAAATGCCCAGACACAAGAGAAGTGTGAGATTCTCATATTACATGGACTCATTCACTTGTAGGAATACATAGCTTCCCTAGATGATAGAGTAATTTTCCTTGCAGACAATAGTTCTCTACTTGTGCACCATGGGTTAACTTCTCATATACTTCTTTAAAATATTCATCGATGGAATATTTCTCTACATAGCTATCATGAGATAAATAAGTATTCTTCAAAATAATAGAAGCAACAATAGGAGGTCTAAAAACAATATCGACTACCTTGTTACTTGTACCCTTCTTGTATTTGATTACCAAATGAAATTGTTGTAGAAAACTCATCCATATGTAGTTCCAATATTATTGCAGTTTGGTCTATGCTTGAAGATACTGTAAGGGCTGGTGATCTGTATGTATGATGGTTTCCTTCCCTAACAAGTAATGCTTCCATTTCTTTACGCTTTGGACTAATGCATACAACTCTTTATCATATGTAGGATAGTTAACAACAACTTGGTTAAAAGTCTCAGAGTGATAACAAATACGCTTACGATATTGCATCAATACTGCACCCATAATGTATTTGCTGGCATCTGTCTCGGTCTCAAAAGTTTGTTGAAGATTCGAAAATGCTAATACTGGCATGGTACTGATCTTCTCCTTCAAAGTGTTGAAATATTTTTTTTGCTTTCCTTCCCACTGAAAAGTGTTCTTCACACTGGTTAAGGTATGCAAAGGAGCTGCTATAAAGGAGAAGTTGGGAATGAATCTTCTCCAATACTGGACTGCACCTAAGAAGTTTCGGACTTCGGTTACACTTTTTGTCTTAGGCCATTTTACAATTACTTCAATTTTTGAAGGATCAATCTACAATTGTCCTCCTCCCACAATATGACCTAAGTATACAAGTGAAGTCTTGCCAAATTCACATTTCGACATTTTCACATACATCTTTTCCCTTTGCAAAGTATCCAATACTTGTTTTGTGTGCATTACATGTTCATCCCAAGTCCCTCTAGAAACAATAATGTCGTCTAAATATACAATCACAAAGTCATCTAGGAAAGGCCTGAATGCATCATTCATCACACGCATGAAAGTTGTTGAAGCATTACAAAGCCCAAATGACATAACTAACCACTCAAACAATCCATGTTTGGTTTTAATGGTATTCTTATATGCATCCTTTTCTGCAAACCTGATTGGATGATATCCATTGTGCAAATCCAACTTAGTAAAATAAACAACATTCTTCAATTGATCAAGTAAATCATCTATACGAGGAAGAGGGTATCGATTCTTCACCGTGACTTTATTTAAAGCCCGATAATTGACACACATTCTCCATGTGCCATCTTTCTTTGTCACCATCATAATCGAAGAACCACAAGGAGATGAACTGGGCTTGATGACCCCTTGATCCAATAATCCCTTTACTTGCTTCTTGATCTTTGTCATCTCCACAATTGACATCTTGTACATGACCACATTAGAAAGGGGAGAATCCTACTGAAGACGTATCTCATGTTGAATTTCCCTCTTAGGAGGTAATCCATCTGATTCCTAAAAAATATCATCATACTTAGAAACAATATCAATTAATTCCTTTTTATGATATGGATCACATGCTTGGAAAGCATTGGATGTCCTGACATCTTTCTCTTTGACGACCATGAGTACATATCTGTTATTAGTGGTTATGAGTCTTTTCATTTGTCCTGCACTAACAAGTGTTGTATTTACCCTCATGTTGTAAGCTCTAACAACATATTCCACTCCTCCTTTAGTAAGGTGGTATTTGTTCTCATGATGAAAGAAGACTGCTTTTCTATCATAAATATAAGGACTCCCCAACACTATGCCACATATATCAAGTGGTACAACATCCAAATCCACTTCATCAATCAACTTGGAAGCAATATCAAATCCAACCCTACATTGTTTGGTGACATTAAGTTTTTGTTTATCACATACCCAACCAAGAGGATAAGTCTTTGGATGTGGTTTCGTTACAAGACCCATGTTGGTCACTATTCCTCTTCTATTCTATCTGAGTTTATATTGACCCAGGATTCATATATGTTTGAGTTTCCAACAAAGCCTCTAAAACTATTGGCCCTCCTGGTAAACCAGAAGGCAACACAACACACAGAATGCGCTGTGCACTCTCACCCGAGATAGATTTAATGGGTGGTTGTAAGACTCAAGTGTTTATAGCCTAGGATTGAGTGTGAGATAAGGGATCTGAATATTGAGCCATTATTATGACTTGTAAATGCAATGTACTTTCCTTCACGACTATGTAGTGACTGCAACAGCTTATTTCCTCAATATCGCAACAGTAATTGACAGGCAATATAATAACTCATTCATTCAAAATTGTAATAACTACTAAATAAAATAAACATATGCATGCATTCATCACACAACATAGATGTTACCATGTTTCACCCCCTCCTGGGCTACATCCACAAATATTTGGCTCTTGGCTCTTTTATTATGGTATTTCCGCATCTACAGTGTCGTGCGCTTTACCATCCTCTATAGTCGGGTAAAATCTATAGGAGATGGACTAGATCATACCAGGCTCTCCATCCTACGATCTAAACCTCAAGATCTACCCTCCCTAGTTTTCCCTCTGGCTCAACAGCGTACAAAATAGATCATACAATAAAAACCCTTACATATTGCATCAACTCATGCGTAACTACTATAGTAACAATAATCTGAACTAACAACTAACACTTGAAAAAAACCAACCTTCTATAATACCTCGGTATCTATATTTATTATATATTTATGGATCTTCATCCATTACAATACCTTACCAAAAACCTAACCCTACCATCGTTAGGTCTTCCTCCCATGCGTGTGTGTTGTTCTTCCTTCCAGTTGTTGCCTTCCTTGCATGCGTGCGTGTTGTACTTCCTTGCAGTTGTCGCTTAACTCATGCATGTTTTCTTTCCCCCAAAATTCCTTGCTTTTCCACCTTAGCCTTCCTCCAACAGGCCCCCAAAACTAACATGTGGCTCATCCTGAGCCACCTAACCTTTTTGTTCTCCCTTGATCTCCTTGGTGATCGCCTAGAAATTTTTCTTCATCTCTCCTACCTATTTTTGTGACACTATTTGGACTACAATTTCATCATTGATCAATTCCACGCACTCTTCCTAGGTCTGTGTTATACGTGCCTTGGATTCCTTTGCTTGTGCCAGCACTTCTGCTACCCGTTCTTGCAACGGTTCCATTTGAGTCTGTGGCTCCTTTTTCTGGGTTTGCGCAGTAATTAGCTCTTCCTGCAATCTCTTCATGTCCTGTGTCCCTTTGACGCGTTCTATAACTGGCATTGTCTTTTGCCTCTACTTGAGTTCTTGGATCGCTATGTTGATCCTTTCTTCTTCCTTGTCCCACTGTTGGACCTGTTGATTCTCCTCTAAGCTAGTCCAAAGATGCGCTGCTTTATCAAACAAGTCAGTTGATGTGCTAACCTGCTGCTCTATCTCCTCTAGCGGCATTGTTGCTTCCTACTTCCTTTGCTCCTTCACTGTTGGTGGTGTGCTTGGTGTGAGTTGTTCTTGGAGATTCTCTATATCCTTCTAATATTGATCAATTTCCTGTGCAATCCGATCAATATTTTCTACTTCTTTGATTTCCTCTCTCTGCGCGACCTATGGAATATTCTTGTAAGTTCCTGCCACTTTCTGCTCCAATCCTTTTATGCGCTCCCTTTCCTCCTAGGTCTTAGATTTAGCCTGCTCAGAGACTATTTCTAGCACATCTCATTTCTTTCTTGCCTGCTTCAATTCAGTTAATTCCTTGCATGCTCGAGACTATACCTCATGGTTCACGCTAACCTGCAACCTATGTAGTGCCTCGACTGGTATCCTCGTCAACACTAGTTGGATTTGGCTTAAGTCCTTCAAGGATGTCTTCCCCACAATTTCGTCCATGCGCAACATACTAGGGGTGATGTGGAATGTTACATGTGGTTGCAGTATTTCCTGGACTGAATCTCATTCTTCTTCTTGCACTCTTTCCTATGTCTACGGTGTTGATGGTTCGGTCCCCCTGCTGCTGGTTGTCTGCCCTTCCCTGATTTGCTTCAAGAACTGCCACATATCTGCCAATTCTTCTTGAATCCTATCCCTGTGTTATGTCACATGGTCAAAGTACTCGGATAGATAGTCCTATACCATTTGGGCTATCATCTCCCCATCATCATCCATGATCGTATACTTTAGAGGTGTTATTTGGGCCTTTGATTTCTTGCGCGTGCCTCATGTTTGCATCGTTGGCCTCTTGTTTGCCCCTACTTCCTATGGGTTGGGACTTGTTGTGGTCTCTTGCACTCCCTCAACTTGTTTCTATTGTTCTTTGGCCGGTTGTGTATTCTCCTTTTTCCCCTTATGGGTCCCTGTCTTAGTTGGCCCTTCCTTTGTCTGTGTTGTTTTCCCTGGCCCATTCTTCATCTCTTGGGATCTTGGATTTATTTTGGCTGGGTTTCTTCCTGCCCTACCTCTTCTTCTGTTGTTGTGGCCGATAATTCCTGGGTGATGGCTAGAATCCTCCATTCATCGGCTCATTCGCTGATGACCATGTCGATGTCACCCTCTGTGATACAATAGTGCATTTGTAGCCACTACTTAGCATGATCCTTCCGCGCCTGCATCCACATTGTATCTCGTGTGGCCCTGAAGTTGGCAATGTTCCCATATCTTGTGATGACCTCTAGTGTTATTCTCCACATATTGGAGATGGCTTCTTGCAGTTCATGTAGGTATCCTTCAATGATGGTTCCGTTCACCTTTTTGCTCCTAGCCTTCAGGCCTAGCTCTAAGAAACAAGTATCTCGCTCCTTGATTTTGTTTGGGTCTGGTGCCAAAAACTACATACCTTGGCTCTTTCCATCACATGAAGTATATTAATGTGATCAACCATGAGTAGTGAAATTATGTGCCTAGATCTTGTGCATCCATGTAGTCATATAGGAACAAGGTCAAGAGGTACAGTGCCCAGCTCACTGTGGTGCCCTCTGCATACTGAGTTGAAACTACAAAAAATCCAGCTGGAACTTCCTCCCTGCGACATTTTCTTAGCAACTTGCAAGCCAATATTTTCGCACCCAATTGTGTCGCGACATCGTTGATCCTCTTGATGATGATCCCTCTTGTCCCCCTATCAGTGCCATACTTCTTCTTCATCTCTTCGGCTAGTGTTTTCTCTCTATCTTTGTCATCCAGAAACTACGCAGGATCCATACCTCAAATTGGTAACCCTATTATATTCACGATAAGATCAACGATTAAGACGATCTTATCCAACTATATGTCCCCGCCATGTGTAACTGCTAACAATTTTTTTACTCATGTGGTTGCGTGATGACCTCTGCCAAAATGTGGTAGGTCCAACAGACCTAAAATTCTTGTTTTCTCCAACCCTGTTTCCCATTGGAGTGGTTGATCGACTGGTTCCACAACCTTATTTATGCATGTAGTTTGTAAGAATACCCTCTTCGCAAGTTCTAGGAACTTGACTTAGTCTGCTACATCATGGTCAGATTATTTGATCTTTCCTATATATCCCAATAGGTTTGGTCCTACATGTACCCCCTCTGATATGCATGGTAGAACGATTTATGCTACAGGTTTCTTGCGAGGTGACCTGGGTATCTGTATCTTGTATTTCTTCGGCGGTGGTGGATGGCTTGAAGTTCTATCAGCTTCCAATTGTTCCTTTGTATACCATTCTGGCCAATCTAAGACATCTTCAACCATCCCTTTTGTTGGGTGGTATGAAATGGTCATTTGAGACTCGTCTAACTCAATTTTTGAATCCTGAATTGACGTCGTTCCATTAACTATCAGACCTTCTTCAGCGTTCTCCGGTTTCACCTCCTTTAGGGTTTCTATTTCCTGGTTTTGTGCCCCCTCTACTTCGTTGGTATACCCATTGTTACACATTATTTTCATCATCCCTATGACCGTTAATGATGTAAACATATATGTTGCCTTCAGAGGGGTTAGTGGCCTGAGTTCTTGAAGAAGGAAGGCAGAAGAACTTTCCCTGAGAAAAGAGGTTGCATTCTCCTTTGTAAAAACCCCATAAAAAAGGAAGTTCGCAGGTTGCTATATAGGCAGGGTGCGAGAATGCCTGATTCTCGCAGGTTGCAACATAGCTAGGTTGCGAGAGGTTCGCAGGTTGCTCTATAGGCAAGGTGTGAGAATGCCTACACGTGGGAAAAATAAGCATTTTCTTGAATCTTCTAGAAGGAGAAACTTCCATGGTGAGGTGGCATCCGAATGGTTTGGATCTTACTCGCTTTCATGATTTAGTGGGATCATCCTAACCTCCTCACCTTATCCTCTTTGAATTATAAAAGGAGAGGAGCTCTCATGGAAAAAGTTAGCTTGNAAGATTTTGTTCTTTCTATTTATTTATTTATTAATGTAAATTTAGAAAGAAAAAAAAATTGTAAATAAATTAGTGACCATTTGAGGTCCATTTTTGGGTTGTTTATTTACATAGGGATTTGTTGTCAATGTCACAATTTCAATTAGGTCATAAAGAGCTATGATTTTATTTTACGTAGCATCACTTTTTTATTTAGGTGTTGATTTTAAAGTTTTTTTGAGCTGTTATTTGAGTTTCGAAGGCCATGTTTGAAAAATGTTGTAATTTTGACCCCGTTTAAAAAAATGGTGCTACAGGTAGCACCACTTTTTGATTTGGGGGTGATTTTCATGTTTTTTATGCAAAAATATGGGTTTTAAGGGCTAGAGTTCTCTCTTTGAGGTCACATTTCTCGTTAAGTTGGTAACTTTGTTTTTTTCATCCAAATAGTTATTTGTCTTTAGCACTTGGTGGAATGAGAAGGTTTCAAAATAAGACACCATGCCCTAAATTCGATGAATTAATCTTTGAAACTAGTCATTTATAAGGTTAGGATAAGAATTACTTTCCCTAACACTTGGTGGAATGAGATGGTTTCAAAATGAGACACCATGTCTTGAATTCAATGAATTAATCTTTGCAACTAGTCATTTTTGAGGTTAGAATAGGCATGAAGGATACAAAAAATGATAGATGAATCTCCAACTACAATGATTTATTTTACACCACTTACCTTGCTAAAATTAGCCCTCGATACACTAAAAAGACTTTGCTTTGTTAGTAAAGGCCACTCCCAAACCTCGAGCAAAGTCACTTTATTAATTTCCTCTAGGATTGGAAAGGGACCCCTCGCACTTGTGATGCTTATAGGAAGGTCTGTATTGTTACAAATATTTTGAAGTTAAAATTTTAATGTGGGCATAAGTAGGACAATATAAGAGAAAGTGATTTCCATGTATGGGAAATCATACATTAAAACAATGAAAAAGGACTTTCCAAGCATTTTGCCAATTTATTTAAAAACGATCCATCTTAACTCTGGATCTATCATGTGCCAAGAGGAATCAAATTCCTTGAGGCGCAAACCTTTCCTCAAGTTTGTGCATTATAGATCTAGAATTAAGATGTGTTTACATTGGTTCCTAGTGTGTGTGTGTGTGTGTGTACACATGCGCATGCATGCGCCACGTGTCAACTCCATGTTGAACATGGAAGGAATTATACATATCCCTCATATCAAGTAGCACACAATTAAAATGTTTTAACCATAAGGAATATTTTAGATTCAATTTCTTTATATATATATATATATATCAACTTTCTACAAAAACAAATTCTAAGCGATTAGTATGATAGTAGGTGTACATAGGAAGTGAATATGGGGTATGCGGCTAGGGTTTCTGATCCAGGTGGATATCGGTGTCCACCCACCTTTTCCAACTGGCTCAAAAACAATTTTCTGGCAATTTTGACAATTTACTATTTTTAGCAGTTTTAACTTCCGGGGCCATTTTGAGGGACTAAATGAAGGTTTTTCGGGATCGAGCTTCTCAATAATAGTTGAAGGCATGATTGAGCCCCCAAAATGAATCCCCTCAAAGATACCTTTCCAACGGGCTATCATACACCTAAAACGAAGATCGTATGAAAAAGTTACGACCCTAGGAAGTTGATGTACTAATTTACCTAAACGGGGCCCACATGACTTTTGGCGCTTCATCTCCTAGGATTAGGTTTTTGGATGTATAGGGTTTTTGGAATTCCTGTTTATTGTAAAAATGCCTTTAGAGCCTCATTGTAATCATCTTCTTGTGAATGCGAGTAGCCATCACATCTCTTCTTAGAGATAAGTTGCCAGCATTCTAGCGAGTCTTTCACTCTGTATTTTTACAGTCTCTGTACATTTCTTTCATAATATAACTCGTGTATTACTTTATATATGTGTTTATGGTTTCATGTCTGATACATGTCTGTTATATTATTAAATATCTGCAATATCTTTGTGCATTTATTTATTATATCTCCGCTCTCATTTCGTGTCGAAAATAATCTGGATCAGTGGTATCAGAGAAGGATGCTCTTGATTGTTTTTCAGTGCATGTCCCCGATGAGGTCCGAGTATAGAAAGTTGGGTCTCGAGATTGTCTCTCTTGAGGATAATTTCTCTCTCACAGCCAAGAAACCCTCAATGGCAGAAGAAAAGAAAAACGATGGAGCAGACGATCCTATCAATATGTTGCTTAAGCAAGCTCTCACGCGACAGAGGGACGAAATGATGGAGAATTTTCCCCACATCCTTCAACGCCTAACGATAGAAACATGAACATCTTCGTCAATCGACCACTTTGGAAGCACCTCGCCTTTCAAGGTACAAGTTAATTTTGATATTCCTGTATTTGAAGGATAGATAG
This sequence comes from Picea sitchensis, assembly GCA_010110895.2. Classification (NCBI taxonomy): domain Eukaryota; kingdom Viridiplantae; phylum Streptophyta; class Pinopsida; order Pinales; family Pinaceae; genus Picea; species Picea sitchensis. The sequence goes on along the minus strand of SNQJ01S0053415.1, from coordinate 12,654 downwards.
ATGCAAAAGCCCTAGAAAAATGGTTAAACCTACTAGAAGGTTATTTCTCTGTTCACAATTTTTTCGACAGAGAAAATATCACCTTCGCAATCCTTAAAGATCTCCCTCATGTCAAACATCGGTGGGAAACTTACTGGGAGCAAAGTTCTATGGAGAAGTTTGGAATATATGGGGCCGAGCCCACTTAGGATTTTTTGTGGATGTGGTAAAGGAAAAATATTACCCTGTTGGCAACTATGAGGATCAATACATGAGATGGACCACACTGTGACAAGAGAGGGTCCACGCAGTTCTGGAGTTCACCAATACCTTCCATATATTGCGCACCAGGATGGGTATCGAAGAATACGAATGACATTTGGTTATGAAATACCGTGAGGCTCTACACAGATACATCCAAACTGAAATGGATTTTCTGGACAACTCATCACTTGGTGCTGCTTATCGATATGTTGTTAACAATAAGAAATTTAAGCACCAGAACAAACGAGAGTTTGAGTCTGCAAATCCGCAAAAACCAAAGTATGAAAAAGATGACCCTAACAAACAGTCTCCCGAAAACTACTCCAAGCCATGGGAAAATAAGGGTCACGGGAAAACAAAGAATGACACCAAAAAATGGTGTGATTTCCACAAAATCCCCTAGAAAAACATTGATGAATGTCGCTCAAAATAGTCATTGGTGGCCACGATCAAAGACAAGGAGTCGAATCCTGATTCATAATCCGATTCTGAAAATAATGGTAAAGGACAGATCATTGATGCAAACCCCATTGTTATTGTCGCGACTGCAAGAATTCAACCAGAAGAACCAACAGATTCTGAAGAGGGGGAGTGCCTTTTTCATTCATAGATGTGGGTGAATGGGGACCCCGCCACATTTTATTGTTGATAGCGGAAGCCAGAAGAACCTCATCTCAGCAGAGGTCATCAAACAGTTGGGATTGTCGACAACACCACACCCACAACCATACAACATCGGGTGGATTTTCCAAGGATGAGATCTCTATGTTAGCCAACAATGTTGATTATCATATGGTATCCAACCCTTCAAGGATGAGGTATTATGTGATGTTACCCCACTAAATGTCTGTGATGTCCTCTTGGGCCAACCATATATATGGAGACACCATGTTGTTTATGAGTCTCGACCCTGTAGTGTCATTGTTACTTTGGGGGTTCATATATATAGAATACCATAGGTAGTTCCAACTATTGTTCCACCTAAACAGTTCCGCAAGGTAGTATCTCATACTGCAAAATTTAGCTTCTTCACAATCTGTTCAAAATGGGAACAAAAGGACACTGCAACCATTACAACCTCGCCCCAAGAACCTTCTATCTAATACAAGTAGGTTGAAAAGGTTGCAACAAAGCACAAAGATTCCTTATGCACATAGGCATCTCATGTAGCTAGACTAGCTAAAAAGGTCCAACCCTTCCAACCACATGTTCGTGACAACCTTCAACAAGCTAAGCAGCGCAACTTCTCCAACAAGGCAAGCAACTCATCAAGATGCAGATTCAACAAACGCTTTTCCCTCTCCCCCGGGCACTCAATGAAATTGAGACCATTTCTTCCCAAGGAGGGAGGATTGATCCAGGTGGATATCAGTGTCCACCCACCTTTTTCAACTGGCTCAAAAACAGTTTTCTGGCAATTTTGACAATTTACTATTTTTAGTAGTTTTAACTTTTGGAGCCATTTTGAGGACCTGCATGAAGGTTTTTTGGGATAGAGCTTCTCAATGATATCCAAAGGCATGATTGAGACCCCAAAATGAATCTCCTCGATGATACGTTTCCAATGGACTATCATACTCCTAAAGCGGAGATCATATGAAAATGTTACAACCCCGGGAAGTTGATGTACTAACTTACCCAAATGGGGCCCACATGACTTTTGGCGCTTCATCTCCTAGGGTTATGTTTTTGGATGTATAGAGTTTTTTTAATTCCTGTTTATTGTAAAAAGGCCTTCAGAGCCTCATTTTAATCATCTTCTTGCGAATGCGAGTAGCCGTCACATCTCTTCTCAGAGATAAGCTACCACCATTCTAGCGAGTCTTTCACTCCGTATTTTTACAGTCTCTGTACATTTCTTTCAATAATAGAAATCATGTATTACAGTATATATGTGTTTATGGTTTCATATCTAATACATTTATGTTATATTATTGAATATATGTGATCTCTCTGTGCATTTCTTTATTATATCTCTGTTGTCAATTCATGCCGAAAAAAATCTAGATCAGTGGTATTAGAGCAGACTGCTCTTGATCGTTTTTTAGTGCATGTCCCCAGTGAGGTCCGAGTATAGAAGGTTGGGTCTCGAGATTTTCCCTCTTAAGGACAATCAATCTTGCACACCGAAGAAACCCTCAATGTCGGAAGAAAAGAAAAATGATGGAGGAGATGATCCTATTAGTATGTTTCTTGAGCAAGCTCTCACGCGACAGAGGGACGAAATGATGAAGAATATTTCCCACATCCTTCAATGCCTACTGATAGAAACAAGCACATCTTCATCAAGTGGCCACTTTGGAAGCACCTTTCCTTTCAAGGTACAAGTTAATTTTGATATTCTTGTATTTGAAGGATAGATAGATGTAGAAGCCCTAGACAAATGGTTAAACCTGCCAGAAGGTTATTTCTCTGTTCAAAAGTTTTTTGACAGAGAAAAGATCACCTTCGCACTCATTAAATCTCTCCCTCATGTCAAACACTGGTCAAAAACTTACTAGGAGAAAATTTCCAAAGAGGATTCTAGAATATATGGGGCCGAGCCCACTTGGGATTTTTTTGTGGATGTGGTAAAGGAACAATATTACCCTATTGGAAATGATGAGGACCACTACATGAGATGGACCACACATTGGAAATAGAGGGGTCAATAAGTTATGGAGTTCACCAATACCTTCCATACCTTGCAGACCAATATGGGTATCAAATACTCAGAACGACATTTGGTTCTGAAATACCGAGGGGCTCTACACAGATACATCCAAACTAAAATAGATTTTCTGGACATCCCATCACTCAATGTTTCTTATCGATATGTTGTTAAAATAAAGAAGAAATTTAAGCACTAGAACAAATGAGAGTTTGGGTCTGCAAATCCGCAACAACCAAAGTATGACAATGAAGGCCCTAAGAAACAATCTCCCAAAAACCAGTCAAAGCCACAGGAAAAGAACGTTCACGGGAAGACAAAGAAGGACACCGAAAAATGGTGTGATTTCCACAAAATCCCCTGACACAAAATCGATAATGTCCCTCAAACAGTTATTGGTGGTCAAGATCAAAGAAAAGGAGCCGAACCCTGATTCAGAATATGATTATGAAAATACTAGTAAAGGATAGATCATTGACACAGACCCCACTGCTATTTTCACGATCGCAACAATTCAACCAGAAGAACCAACAGATCCTGAAGAGGGGGATCACCTTTTTCATTCATAGATGTGGGTGAAGGGGACCCCGCTGCATTTTATTGTTGATAGTAGAAGCCATAATAACCTCATCTCAACAAAGGTCGTCAAACAGTTGGGATTGTCGACAACACCACACCCGCAGCCATACAACATCGGTTGGCTTCACCAAGGACAAGATATTTGTGTCAGCCAACAATGTCGATTATCGTACAACATCCAACCCTTCAAGGATGAGGTATTATGTGATGTTTCCCCACTAGATGTCTGTGATGTCCTCTTGGGTCAACCATCTATGTGGAGATGCCATGTTGTTTATGGGTCTCGACCCTGTAGTGTCATTGTTACTTTGGGGGGTCATCTCTACAGAATACCAGAGGTATTTCCAACTATTGTTCCACCTAAACATTTCCGCAAGGTAGAATCTCATACTGCAAAATTTAGCTTCTTCGCAATCTGTTCAAAATGGGAACAAAAGGACACTGCAACCATTACAACCTCGCCCCAAGAACCTTCTATCTAATAGAAGTAGGTTGAAAAGGTTGCAACAAAGCACAAAGATTCCTTATGCACACAGGCATCTCATGTAGCTAGACTGGCTAAAAAGGTCCAACCCTTCCAACCACATGTTCGTGACAACCTTCAACAAGCTAAGCAATGCAACTTCTCCAACAAGGCAAGTAACTCATCAAGATGTAGATTCAACAAACGTTTTTCCTTCTCCCCCGGGCACTCAATGAAATGGATACCATTACTTCCTAAGGAGGGAGTATTGATCCAGGTGGATATCGGTGTCCACCCACCTTTGCCAACTGGCTCAAAAATAGTTTTCTGGCAATTTTGGCAATTTACTATTTTTAGCAGTTTTAACTTTCGGGGCCATTTTGAGGGCCTAAATGAATTTTTTTCGGGATCAAGATTCTGAATGATATCCAAAGGCATGATTCATCCCCCAAAATGAATCTCCTCGATGATACCTTTCCAACAGTCTATCATACGCCTAAAACAAAGATCGTATGCAAAAGTTACGACCCCGAGAAGTTGATGTGCTGCCTTACCCAAACAGAGCCCACATGACTTTTGGCGCTTCATCTCTTAGGGTTAGGGTTTTGGATGTTTAGGGTTTTCGACATTCCTATTTATTGTAAAAATTACTTCAGAGCCTCGTTGTAATCATCTTCTTGTGAATGCGAGTAGCCGTCACATCTCTTCTCAGAGATAAGCTGCCACCATTCTAGCGAGTCTTTCACTCTATATTTTTACAGTCCATGTACCTTTCTTTCATTAATAGAAATCGTGTATTATTGTATATATGTGTTTATGGTTTCATCTTTGATATATTTATGTTATATTATTTAATATCTTCGATATCTCTGTGCATTTATTTATTATATCTTCACTCTCATTTCATGCCGAAAATAATCCGGATCAGTGGTATCAGAGCAAGATGCTCTTGATGATTTTTCAGTGCATTTCCCTGACGAGGTCCGAGTATAGCAAGTTGGGTCTCGAGCTTGCCTATATTGAGGAAAATCTCTCTCGCACACCTAAGAAACCTTCAATGGTGGAAGAAAATAAAAACGATGGAGCAGATGACCCTATCAGTATGTTGCTTGAGCAAGCTCTCACGTGACAGAGGGACGAAATGATGGAGAAATGTTCCCACATCCTTCAACGTCTGTCGATAGCAACAGGCGCATCTTCATCAAGTGACCATTTTGGAAGCACCTCGACTTTCAAGGTACAAGTTAATTTTTACATTCCTGTATTTGAAGGAAATATAGATGCAGAAGCCCTATACAAATGGTTAAACCTGCTAGAAGGTTATTTCTCTATTCACAATTTTTTTGACTGAAAAATGATCACCTTCACAATGTGGTAAGAGAGGGGCCAAGCAGTTCCAAAGTTCACCAATACCTTTCATACCTTGCACACCAAGATGGGTATCAAAGACTTCGAACGACATTTGGTTTTGAAATACCATGGGGATATACACAGATACATCCAAACTAAAATGAATTTTTTGTACATCTCATCACTTGGTGTTGCTTATCGATATGTTGTTAAAATCAAGTAGAAATTTAAGCACCAGAACAAACGAGATTTTGGGTCTGCAAATCCGAAACAACCAAAGTACAAAAAATATGGCCCTAACAAATAGTCTCTCGAAAACCAGTCCAAGCCATAAGAAAAGAAAGGTCACAGGAAAACAAAGAAGGACACCAAAAAATGGTGTGATTTCCACAAAAGCCCCTAGAACAACACCAATGATTGTTGCTCAAAAAAATCAATGGTGGCAGAGATCAAAGACAAGGAGATGAACCCTGATTCAGAATCTATTTCTAAAAATACTGGTAAATTACAGATCATTGATGTAGACCCCACTGCTATTGTCGTGACTGCAACAATTCAACCAGAAGAACCAACACATCTTGAAGAGGGGGAGCACCATTTTCATTCACAGATGTGGGTGAAGGGGACCTCTCTACATTTTATTGTTGATAGCGGAAGCCAAAAGAACCTCATCTCAGCATAGGTCGTCAAACAATTGGGATTGTCGACAACACCACACCCGCAACCATACAACATCGGGTGGCCTCACCAAGGATGAGATCTCTATGTCGGTCAACAATGTCGATTATCATACAACATCCAACACTTCAAGGATGAGGTATTATGTGATGTTACCCCACTGGATGTCTGTGATGTCCTCTTGGGCCAACCATATATGTGGAGACGCCCTGTTGTGTATGAGTCTCGACCCCATAGTGTCATTTTTACTTTGGGGGGTCATCTCTACACAATACCAGAGGTAGTTCCAACTATTGTTCCACCTAAATAGTGCCACAAGGTAGTATCTCATATTGCAAAATTCATCTTCTTCACAATTTGTTCAAAAGGGGAACAAAAGGACACTGCAACCACTAAAGCCTCACCCCAAGTACCTTCTATCCAACAGAAGCAGGTCGAAAAGGTTGAAACAAAGTGAAAATATTCCTTCTACACATACGCATCTCATGTAGCCATACTGGCTAAAAATTTCCAACCCTTCCAACCACATGTTCGTGACAATCTTCAACAAGCTAAGCAGCGCAACTTCTCCAACAAGGCAAGCAACTCATCAAGATTCAGATTCAACAAACACTTTTTCCTCTCCCTCAGGCACTCAACTCAATGGAGACCATTTCTTCCTCAGGAGGGAGGATTGATCCAGGTGGATATCGGTGTCCACACACCCTTTCCAACTGGCTCAAAAACAGTTTTCTGGCAATTTTGGCAATTTACTATTTTTAGCAGTTTTAACTTCCGGGGCCATTTTGAGGGCCTAAATGAAGGTTTTTAGGGATAGAGATTCTCAATGATATCCAAAGGCATGATTGAGGGCTGAAAATCCAGGGCCTCGACGATATGTTTCCAACAATCTATCATATGCCTAAAACAGAGATCGTATGCAAACGTTACGACCCCGGGAAGTTGATGTACTAACTTACCCAAATGGGGCCCACATGACATTTGACGCTCCATCTCCTAGGGTTAGGTTTTTGGATGTATAGGGTTTTTTTCATTCCTTTTTATTGTAAAAAGGCCTTCATAGCCTCATTGTAATCATCTTCTTGTGAATGCGAGTAGCCGTCACATCTCTACCATCATTCTAGTGAGTCTTTCACTCTATATTTTTACAGTCTCTATACATTTCTTTCATTAATAGAAATCATGTATTACAGTATATATGTGTTTATGGTTGCATCTCTGATACATTTATGTTATATTATTGAATATATGCAATATGTCTGTGCATTTATTTATTATATCTCCTCTCTCATTTCATGCTGAAAATAATCTAGATCAGTGGTATCAGAGAAGGCTGCTCTTGATAATTTTTTAGTGCATGTCCCCAACGAGGTCCGAGTATAGAAAGTTGGGTCTCGAGCTTGTCCCTCTTGAGGACAATCGCTCTCTCACACGCAATAAACCCTCAATGGCGGAAGAAAAGGAAAATGATGGATGAGACGATCCTATCAGTATGTTGCTTGAGCAAGCTCTCACGCGACAGAGGGACGAAATGATGGAGAATTTTTACCACATCCTTCAACGTCTGCCGATAGAAACAGACACATCTTCATCGAGCATCCACTTTTGAAGAACCTCATCATTCAAAGTACAAGTTAATTTTGATATTCCTATATTTGAAGGACAGATAGATGCAGAAGCCCTAGACAAATGGTTAAACCTACTAGAAGGTTATTTCTCTGTTCATAATTTTTTTGACAGAGAAAAGATCACCTTCTCATTCCTAAAAGATATCCCTCATGTCAAACATTAGTGGGAAACTTACTAGGAGAAAATTTCCACAGAGGAGTCTAGAATATATGGGGTCGAGCCCACTTGGGATTTTTTTGTGGATGTGGTAAAGGAACAATATTACCCTGTTGAAAACTATGAGGACCAGTACATGAGATGGACCACACTGTGGCAAGAGAGGGGCTAAGTAGTTACAGAGTTCACCAATACCTTCCATACCTTGTGCACCAAGATGGGTATCAAATACTTCGAACAACATTTGGTTCTGAAATACCGTGGGGCTCTACACAGATACATCCAAACTGAAATGGATTTTTTGTACATCTCATCACTCAGTGTTGCTTATCGATATGTTGTTAAAATCAAGCAGAAATTTAAGCACCAGAACAAACGAGAGTTTGGTTCTGCAAATCCACAACAACTAAAGTACGACAAAGATGACCCTAACAAACAGTCTCTCAAAAAATAGTCCAAGCCACAGGAAAAGAAGGGGCACAGGAAGACGAAGAAGGACACCGGAAAATGGTGTGATTTCCACAAAATCCCCTAGCACAACATCGATGAATTTCACTCAAAACAATCATTGGTGGCCGATATCAAAGACAAGGAGCTGAACCCTGATTCATAATTTGATTATGAAAATACTGGTAAAGGATAGCTCATTGACGTATACCCCACTGCTATTTTCGCGATCACAACAATTCAACCAAAATAACCATTAGATCCTGAAGAGGGGGAGAACCTTTTTCATTCATAGATGTGGGTGAATGGGACCTCTCTTCATTTTATTGTTGATAGCGGAAGCCAGAAGAACCTCATCTCAGCAGAGGTTGTCAAACAGTTGGGACTGTAAACAACACCATACCCGCAACCATACAACATCAGGTGGCTTCGCCAAGGATGAGATCTTCATGTCAGCCAACAATGTTGATTATCATATGACATCCAACTCTTCAAGGATGAGGTATTATGTGATGTTGCCCCACTAAATGTCTATGATGTCCTCTTGGGCCAACCATATATGTGGAGATGCCATGTTGTTTATGAATCTCGACCCTGTAGTGTCATTGTTACTTTGGGGGGTCATCTCTACAGAATAACATAGGTAGTTCCAACTATTGTTCCACCTAAATAGTTCCATAAGGTAGTATCTCATACTACAAAATTTAGCTTCTTCACAATCTGTTCAAAAGGGGAACAAAAGGAAACTGTAACCACTACAACCTCACCCCAAGCACCTTCTATCCAACAGAACAAGGTCGACAAGGTTGCAGCAAAGAAAAAAGATTCCTTCTGCACACATGCATCTCATGTATCTAGACTGACTAAAAAGGTCCAACCCTTCCAGCCACATGTTCGTGACAACCTTCAACAAGCTAAGCAACGCAAATTCTCCAACAAGGCAAGCAGCTCATCAAGATGCAGATTCAACAAATGCTTTTCCCTCTCCCCCGAGGACTCAACGCAATAGAGACCATTTCTTCCTAAGGAGGGAGGATTGATCTAGGTGGATATTTGTGTCCACCCAGCTTTTCCAACTGGCTCAAAAATAGTTCTCTGATAATTTACTATTTTTAGCAGTTTTAACTTTCGGGGCCATTTTGAGGGCCTATATGAATGTTTTTCGGGATAGAGCTTCTGAATAATAGTCGAAGGCATGATTGAGGCCCCAAAATTAATCTATTCGATGATACATTTACAACGGGCCATCATACACCTAAAATGGAGATCGTATGCAAAAGTTACGACCCCGGAAAGTTGATGTACTAACTTACCCAAATGGGGCCCACATGACTTTTGGCGCTTCATCTCCTAGGGTTAGGTTTTTGGATGTCTAGGATCTTTGGCATTCTTGTTTATTATAAAATGACATTCAGAGCCTCATTGTAATCATCTTCTGGCGAATGCGAGTAGCCGTCATGTCTCTTCTCATAGATAAGCTGCCACCATTCTAGCGAGTCTTTCACTCTGTATTTTTACAGTCTCTGTAGATTTATTTCATTAATAGAAATCGTGTATTATTGTATATATGTGTTTATGGTTGCATATCTGATACATTTATGTTATATTATTGAATATCTGCGATATCTTTGTGCATTTCTTTATTATATCTCCGCTCTCATTTCGTGCCGAAAATAATCTGGATCAGTGGTATCAGAGCAGGCTGCTCTGGATCGTTTTTCAGTGCATGCCCCCGATGAGGTCCAAGTATAGCAAGTTGGGTCTCGAGATTGTCTCTCTTGAGGACAATCGCTCTCGCACACCCAAGAAACCCTCATTGGAGGAAGAAAAGAAAAACAATGGACCAGATGATCCTATCAGTATGTAGGATATGGTTAAGACCTATTAGGGAGATTAAAATCCTTTCTGTAGGATATGGTCAAGACCTATTTAGCAACAAGCACACTCTTCGTAGTGGATAATTCCAAGGTTGGGACCAGAGGTTTGATTGAGACTCCTAGATCTTTAAATAATGAATATTCCATGACCATTTGATTTCATATTGAAGGAAAGGTAACATGTTTCATGCATCTATGAAGATGTATCTTAGTGGCCATTCTATTAGGCTTCTATCGAGGTGGCTCTTGTATGAGGGAGGACACCTAAGACGTATTTCTATGGGCCTCAATATTTCATCACCCTTTGTATCCTAGTTATAACAACCTCATTTATACCTTCACTCATCACCATAGTGGATTTCATCACTTCTCATGGTAGGTGTTTGGAAAGCCCTCATCCTTCACTTTATTCTCTTTTCTCGGTGGGCCCCCAATGATTTAGATGGAAGAGTTTGGAAGAGTTATAGTCTAGGCCTATTTGAGTGCTTTTAGTTTATCTTTTGTCTAGAGTCTTATTTATTTTATAAGATAAAATATTAATTAATACATTGACATTATGATTCAAACACACTTGAAACCACTTGTTGCACCACCTTAGCATGTAGTATCTTGGTTTGATAACTTGTTTTCTTCTATGGTTGTTATTGAGATTCTAGTTCTTTGATATATTAATTACACCATTTAAAGAGATATTATCACCTAGGAATTGTTCCCCTCTCAAGGGAAACTACTTCCATACCACCCTCTTAGGGGTGCATTCATGATTCTTTGATGAATTCTCTTGCTTATTTCTTCTGATTCAAACTTGATATTCTAGTTTTCCCATTAGATATTAGATCATCCAACCTTACATGACCACATGAGATATTTCAGATGTCTATACCATCGTATATTATCTCCTATTATTTACACCTCATGGGTATACTATGTCCAAGGAGGGTTATAGTGATCGATATTTTATGCCATGACATGATACTTTAATGCCAAATATATTTTTGACCATAAATGACATATTAATTAACCTCATAGTTTTCTAAATGCATCATAATAATAATTTGAAATAAATAAAAAGGGTGAATTAAGAGATCAAGGCGGGTTATAGGGGTTAAGAGTCATAGTGTATTAGAAGGGTCAATCTATTATAATGTTACTATGTTCAGAACCATAATGTATTCATCTTTTAGTGTGTTTGAGGTCACACTATGTTCACTGGAGGCGATTGTTTCAGGATTCATAGGGATCAAAGGGTATATCATGTTCAAGTTGATATTGATTGGGGGTTATCATATAATAGGGATTCATTGTGTTCAAAGTCATAAGTATTAGGAGGTGATTTTCATCAAGGATCAAATGGATCAATGATCAAATTCTATTAGGGGGTTAATGCATTTATATGGGACTAGTGTGTTAGGGATTATATATATATAAATAAATAAATAATAAATAAATAAATGAAAATAAAACAACATACAAAAAAAAACAAAATTCAAATCGCACACGAACACTACACTCGCGCGCAGAGCTGCTCACACTCACACAGTCGCACACCACTATACATAGGAGCACGAATTTGGAGCACGGAAGGGAGAGGAGGATAGGAGAAGGAGGAGCAGAAGGGAGAGGTGCACGAGAGGAGTCTAGGGCATGGTAATTTGCATGTAGAGTGGAAGGGAGAGGAGGACAGGAGAAGGAGGAGAAGGAGGGAGAGGCACACACAGGAGGAGGCTAGGGAAGACGGATTTGCAGAGGAGGGCACACGATTTGCATATGAGGAGGGCACACGGTTTTGCATGGGAGGAGGGGCACGTCCGAGAGGAAATGAACGGCACCTTTCTCCTATCTCTTTAGTGTGCATACTAATTGTTTGATGAAATGCTTGATAGAATGTTTGATGAAATGCTAAGTCATCCTTTTTAAAATGCTCCATGTACCAGAACTAGGCTCATAATCGGTTTAAAAATTGAATATCCCTAACCATAATTGTTTATAACTCACACATGACCAATCCCCTTGATTGTGCCATGAGGAAGAAAAAAATCTCCATGGGAGTAGTGTTTACCCTAGCCATTAAATGCCTCGACACTTAGCTTCTAGGTTCTTATAGCATAATTGATTTAGAGTTAAGTCAACTTTTTTCTTCTTATCCCTACTCTTCATCATAACTAAGCCATCAAATTTCCTCATGATTTCATGCCCAATCTTCTATGCCCATGAAATTGTAGCATGGGTTAGTCATCCCAGTCGACACTTTCATTTCCACAATCAATGGTAAATTGACAATAATGAATGAATGTGTAAACACTTTAAATTCAAAGGAATTGATTAGACACTTGCTTCTTGGATTATTTCTTCTTTTTGAAAAGGGTGTCTAGGAATGGTAGGATTCCTCTTCACGAGTTGGACTTTTTCCAGTTAATTAATGATCATTTGTTGATGATTAAGCCTAGCAATCCTAGAATCATACCATGGAATTCCTAACTATATTTTGCATTGCCTCATGTTCTAGTATTCAATGGGCCATGACCCAATGTTACATGTAGAGCTAATGCTTAGTTTCTATGTGGCTTGTTGTCCAACACTAG
>SNQJ01S0053414.1:52243-75224 GCA_010110895.2 Picea sitchensis | reverse complement strand
TTGAGGCTTATCTTCATTTTGTTATAATCTATTAGCTATATTGTACAAGATCTATAGATCCATTGGATTAGGGTCTTATTCTTTATGAATAATATCATATCTAAGATATTTGAGTTATCACTTGTGTTATTCATCATGCATCTGGTGGAGGTATGTCCATTTCTATATTTATGATTGATGACACATGCATTGGTGGTAGATTACTGATGGAGGGCATCGTTGGCACATGGTAGTTCAGATGGGGGATTTTCCATGGATGACTTTCATACTCTTAGAGAGAGAGTGTCTATGATGAGGGTCGACTACCATCAGTTGTTGACGGATAGGGACTACCTGTTGGGGATTGGCGAGATGTATTACAGGGCTCTGAGGGAGAAGGAATTGGAGGTGGACAGACTCACTCAATAACATTTACCGTCACCCTTTTAACCCTCTTTAATTCTTTTCCCAGCTCTAATGTTTTTTGACATTCTTCCCCATAGACTTATACTGAAACAAATACCTATTTTTTGTTCACCGAGAAGACCCACAAACCCTTTTTGAAGCATCGTTATTATAGAAAACTTGTTGCAACATCCGTCAAATGCAACATATTTATAGATTTTATCATGTCGTAATTCCGACGTTATATAAATGTAAGTGACCGTTAGTATTTTGACTTGGTCAACATACTAAGGTGACCGTTGGAGGGGGAAAACCTAGTGAGGACTCTGAAGATCACGATGATGAGGAGACTCCTGAAGATCACAATGTATCAGAAGTTCAAGAACCTCCTCAAATGACCTTCTCCCATAAAAGAAAGCCTACTTGTCCCATAAAAGAAAGTCTGATTGGGCAAGAGAGCTTATTCAAGATGGAGAGAAGTATGGTGTTCCAGAAGGAACCATGAGACAGGTGAAAAGACCAAAGCCATTCTCCAGTGACACAGCTTTGATGTGCAATCTACTTGATGAAGAACCCACATGCTTTGAAGAGGCCATTCAACAGAAGGAATGGGCAGATGACATGACAAAAGAATATCGATCTTAAAGATGGGGTATCCTATAGATCGAAGAATAAAGATGGGGTATCCTATAGATGGCTCTTCAAAATAAAACATGTTGTTGATGGAAGTATTGAGAAATATAGAAGTATTGAGAAGGAGAGGAGGGAGGAGACTTTCCTAATGCTAACATGTTCAAGGTTCCACCTGCATCAGGCTATCTAGAGGATGTCCATTATTTTTTGTGGCACAAAAAGGCACTAGACAAGATGAGTATGACAAATAGATGAATTCTAGTTCAAAAGACACTCTGTCCATTATTTTTGTGGCACAAAAAGGCACTAGACAACATGAGTATGACAAATAGATGAATTTTAGTTCAAAAGACACTCTAATTAAAAAATTAGTAGGTAATTTATATAGAGTCAAAATTAACGGTATACAAATAAATGTGTGCAACCACTAGAAACAAATAATTGTTAGCATTAGGCATACTTGGCATAGTAGGGGGGCATTCCTCTCTACTAAGACAACCCAAAAAATCCTATGTTCAAGACTCTGGTGGCCTAAAATCTTTAAGGATTATTTCAAAATGGTTAATAAATGTGTCTAATGCCAAAAAGTGAGCAACAAACCAAAGATAAGGGGATTTTCGCTAAAAGTATCAATTCTCGAGCTCATGGAAATCATCAATTGTTCATCCTAGGTCTTTAGCATACCATCTAATCACACATTCATGGAACCCAACCTAAGTCATATCGAGAAGCCTTTGATATAGCCCTCAAGATATAAGATGGAAAAAAACCATTAACACAATATAAGGAATAAAAGAAGGAGAAAATGCACCCATAACAAACTATTTGAAGCTAAGTGCCATGAACCTAAAAATGGTTAGGAAGGGAAATAACAAGATAATATGAATAAATAAAAAAGGGTGATAAGAATCCAAAAACTTGAACAAGTTCAACCTTTTGAACATACACCAATGAACACCGCTGAATGACAATATGAGATGAGATAATAATCCAAATGAAAAATTACTGAGAGCCTATGAACACACATGGTATACAAAGATAAAGAAAAGGCATACAAAGACCCCATTGTAGAGAAATTCTCCCAAGTTATTGTTCATAAAGTTATATAGGATCTTGCTAGGGAAAGGAAAAAGAAGGAACATGTTCAAAATATTGAAGGTTTCAATCTTAGACAAGGAGGATCCATATGGTTTTTAGGCATAAGGAGGAACCCCATTTATCACATATCAAAATAAAGGAGGCAACCTTCATTGATAGGATCCAAATTAAAGGAAGTGATAAAAAGAAGCTGCCAAAAAACAAGAAGTGTAGACAGGAAAGGACAAAAAGAAGAAATGCAATGAAAGGGACCGTGGATATGAACAAAGATAAGAAATCAAAGGCACCGAAAGTAGAAGGTTCCTATCATTAATGATAAGGAGACATCTTTCCTAAAGAGACTTGTTTTTCATAAAATAAGGAAAGATGAGAGCATTGTTTTTATTCTAGTAGTTTGAACTCTTTTAAAAATTAGTACTTGATTATATACCTAGCACTAATAACAAGTATCACTTCATATAAATGGTGATGAAGCATGAAGGAGGTCAGTTGTAATTGAGGAGGTGTTGAAGTTGTCCCAACACATTCTTAAACTAAATCAACTCAAGGAAGGACCTCCTTCCTTGAGTCACCCTAGCCTAGTAGAAAGTTAATAAGAAATTTGAGAAGGTAAAAATCAACAATCATTGGGCCCTTTGAGTAGGGAAGGCCTCTCTAAGTGGTAAAAATTATTTTTATTTATCTCAACATTCGTGGCTTTGGATCTACCACCAAGAAAAACCCTCAAGAGGGTAGTGGAGAAGTAAAAACCTAATACTATTTTTCCACATATAACAATGTTAGGAGGAGAGGAAACCAAGAGTATTTTTAAAGTCTTTATTTATGTTAATATTATGGTATATGTGGGTGCATTTAATTCCCCATATTTTATATTGATCGGTCACTTGCAATATAATATTATGTTATATTATATTGCCATGCATATATTTTACAACGTTGTTTCCATGATCCCTTGTGACTCGCCATAACATTCACATTCACATTACACTCTTGTGCTTTGCTATTAAGTGTAGATTACATAACCCTAAACCTAGCAAGCCAAACCCTAAACCCTACATAAACCCTTAATCCCTCAATCTTAGTTAATCACTGGGCCCTTAACACAAAATCCTTAAATTCCCTAACCCCTTAGCCATCAACCCTTAAACACTTTAACCCTAATCCCTAATCCATGTTTATTTTAAGGGTGGAAGATATTGTTAATGATGAAGAGTGCCCAATGGGCATGGTATCTTCCCTTTGGCTAGAAAAAAAAATGGTCAATGTAAGAAGTCTCGCAGAGATAATGGTCATAAACATATACCTTATGTTTTTCATTACAAACCCTAGCTTTTCTTCTCAAGACATGGTGTGCGATTTTGATCTTGAATTGAATAATGGCAATGATACTTTTCCTCTACCATCTGTCTTGATGATATCTCTACTAGCGATGCAAGATTCCCTTTGTTAAAAGATCATGGAGCATCCTCTTTACTGCACCGTTGGCACTCCAGTTTACTCAAGCATTTCTTCTTTCAAGAAGTAAGAAGTTATTATAGCAAACTTGTCGCAACATCCATCAAAATGCAACATATTTAGATTTTGTAACGCCCCAATTCAATGCGGTAAAAAGTCCTAAGTGACCGTTGATATTTTGACTTGGTGAACATACAAAGGTGATCGTTGGAGAGGAAACCTAGTTTTCAAAACGCCGCTAATTGGCGACATACATCTTCACAAACGCGGAAAGAGAGACGCTCCAGGGGAAAACGTGGAAAGAGAGATGTTCCATTGGAAAACGTGGAAAGAGCGACGCTAACGTGGCAATCGCGACATACACCTTCACAAACGTGGCAAGAGAGACGCTAACGTGGCAAGACCGACATTATCGGGCAACATGATTTTTAATAAATTTCTTCTATTTTGCAATAATATGGACAATTTTGTCCATAACACCGCAAATAAAACATCAAAATTTTTACAATATGTACTAGTGATGCCATTCCATGCTATGTCTTTCCTTGCCTTTCCTTGTCATTCCATTCCATGCCATGACATGTCATTCCATATCATATGTCATTCCATGTCATGTTATTCCATGTCTCACCTTGCCTTTCATTCCTTTCCATACCTTTCCATGCCTTTCATTTCTTTTCCTTTCCATGTTATGCATTTCCATGACTTTCCTTTCATGGGGTTGTGACATGATGTCTTTTGCCCTACATTCCATGCGTTATGCCATGCCATGCCTTGCCTCTTTCCTTTCCATTCCATTCCATGCTTTTCCATAACTTCTCTTTCCATTCCATTCCATGCCTTCCATGTTCAGCCTAACAAGGTGTTAAATTTTCAAACATATGTAATAAGACCGAAAATATTAGTGTCAAGATCCTTAACAAATGGTATTTCGTCAATCTTAAATGATAGTGTAGGGGGGGCCCACTAGCTAAAACCTAGTGCTTCACAGATTCAATACAACTAATGGTCCATCCATCTGAGTCCCAATGAGTTTTTATAGTGATTTGCATCTCACCTCCTCAATCCACTGTACATATGCCAAATTGGGTTCATATAAGGTATAAAATCCAAACCAAGCAAGATAACGAGTTCCATACCTCCCACAAGTATATTTTTTTCCAAGGCCCGTGTGACCACGCTACCCACAATCGCCCAAAACATGGGCTTTGAAAGTTGACCACATGTGTCGGATTTTCATATTGCCTCATTGAGCTAAACACTAGTTCTTGAGATCCTCCAACAAATAGTTTTATGATCAATGAAATGATAGAGAAGGGGCCCCACCAGTTTAAACTTCTATAAGTGGAAGTGTGGTTATGAAACCTCAGAAGTAAAGAAATGCATATAGATTCTTAAGAAAAATAGAATCGAGTCAATGGCTCATACACATAGTACACAAAGATTTATACCAAAAACCTTAACCGGGAGAAAAACATTAAAACTCTTAATTATATTAATTTCACCATCCACAACACAATATATACAATGTTGTAGTTCAAGATGTACCAAAAACCTCAATCCCTTAACTGACCCCTAGGAAGGCCATTAACATGACACACAAAGAGCTTAAGGAAGTTGGGATCGCTAGACGGGGCTGTCTAACTGACTCTGAATAATACTACTCATGCAAAGAATATAACACATACCCAACATTTCTCCAACTTGTTGTTTTCTTTGCATCCGTGGGTCCACAAGATTATAGTCAACAATCTAGGGCAACAATGCCCATTGTTACTTCATAATACCAGAGAACTTTTATGTACTCACTGCACTTTGCTAATGAATCAAGTAAATACTCTGTGTGTCAACCTTTTTCAGCAACACCTTTGTTTTCTTTCAACCATGTCTCTCACAAAGTGATAATCAACATCAATATGATTTGTCTCTAATGATAAGTTGGGTTCTTTTCCAAAAAAAAATCACTTGGGTTGTCAAAACCTATCCTCACTGCTTTATAAACAAAACTAACACCTGAAAAAAATATTTGCAACCATACAACCTCCTTACTCACATGAGTGGCTACCATGTATCCAACTTCTCTAGTTGAGAGTGCCACTACATCCCGGGCTTTTCTCTATCAAACTGATTTCTCTAAATAGGGTTAAACACATACCTACTTGTAGATCTTTTACGATCCGTGTCTCCAGTCTATATCAACAAATCCATGTATGTCCACCACTGGGTCTAACTGTCTTCCTTGGTAGCACAATCCAGCAACCTGTAGTGCCACTAAGATACCCAAGACCCTTACCTGTCCAATGTTCCTTCTCTGTTTTGACATATACCTTCTCAAAAAAATCCCAATCAGTGATGTGTGCAATGTTATTTCTAGTACATACCATTGCATACATCAAACTATCAATTGTGACCATACCTGAATATGGGACATGTCCCTTTCTTCTTCCCATGTCTTGGGACATTGATTCCAGACAATTTTACACCTATAGGAATAGGAACCTTGACCGGTTTACTTCATGCATATTAAAACCCTCTCTAATATCGTCTCAACATATTTCCATTCAACTATTAGAGTTTTTTTGTTTTCATGATCTCTTTTAATCTCCATTCCTAGAATGAAATTATTAGCACTGAGATGCTTCATGCCAAATTTGGAGGATAGTTGTGATTTCACCTCCTTGATAACATCCATGTTAAGTTTCACTGCTAACATGTCATCAACATACAACACCATAAATAAAGTGATTACCAACCTTATTGGAAAATACACAGTGATCAACCCTACTACAAATCCTAACCAAGGATGTATATGTGTCAAAATTTTGCTCACATCCTAGGTGATTGCTTCTGCAATATCATAGTACTCTTTTAGCTTACGCATAAGCTCTTTTCTTTCCCTTCACTACAAATCCTTATGGCTGCTTCATGTAGATTTCTTCTTCCTGCATCCCCCATGTAGGAATTTTGTCTTCACATCCACTGCTCCACTTCAAGATCAAAAGAAACAACAATAGATAAAAGAAATCTAATAGACGTTAACTTGGCAACAGGAGAAAAAATCTCACCAAAGTCAATTCCCTCTACCTGGGAATAACCTTTTGCTACTAGCCGAGGTTTGTATTTCTCCACTTTTCCTTCTGCATTAAACTTATTCTTAAACAACCATTTGCTACCAATAGATTTTCTTCCATCTGGAAACTCAACTATATCCCATGCCTCATTCTTATCCAAGGCATCCATTTCTTTAAGCATGGCCTTCTTCCATAGTTTACTATCCTCTGAATTCACTTCTTCCCTGACAGTTCTGGGATCATCATCAGTAATAGATAACTAAAAATTAGAATGAAAAATAGGTGGACTATACCTTTCTGGTTGCCTTCTTTCCCTCATTGATCTCCTCAATACTGTGGTATGAGGTTATTCTTCTTCTGCTTCATCTTCTTCAGACTATTTAGATTTTGCATCATCCAACTCAAGCTCTATTTTCTCAGGTTCGTCTTGCCTTGGTAGGAATTCCTGTTTGGACACATCTTTTACCTCTCTAAAGAAAACATCCCAACTGTAAACAATCTTCTTAGTTTTTGGGTTCCAAAGCTTATAACCTTTCAAACCATCTTTATAACCCATAAAGATACACTTTTCAGCTTTATTATCCAGCTTACTCCTATTTTCCTTTGGAACATGTACATAAGCATCACAACCAAACACTTTGAGATGTTCAAGAGAGGGTGTCTTACCAGTGCATACCTCGTGTGGATTTTTATCATCCAACACTGATGAGGGTGATCGATTAACCAGGTAACATGTTGAACCCATTGCCTCTACCCAGAATTCTTGTCCTAACTCGACACCGTTGAGAATTCTCCTTGTTTTTTCCATCAGTGTCTTGTTCATCCTTTCTACAACTCCATTCTATTGAGGTGTGTATGGAGTAGTATTCTGCCTTGCTATACCACACTTCTTACAGAATTCTTCAAATTCATTTCCTCAGAATTCTCCACCATTATCTGTCCTCAATACCTTTATTTTATTTTCTGTTTGATTTTATACCAGAGCCTTAAACTCTTTAAATTTATCAAATACCTTAGATTTCTTTCTAATAAAATGAATTGATGTGTTCCTTGAGAAATCATCTATGAATGAAACATAATACACATATTTTCCTAGGGATGGAATAGGAACAGGTCCAAACACATCACTGTGTATCAACTCTAAGATCCCCTTTGCTCTTGTAGCACTAGATGGGAATCTTACTCAATTATGTTTACCATATATGCAATGTTCACATAAATCAAAATCCAGAGTGCAATTGGACATACCTTCAACCATACCTTTACTGTGTAGTGTTCAAAGGCCCTTTTCTCCAATATGCCCCAGTCTTTTATGCCACATCATGGTCTTCTTTTCAGGGACAATATTGTTCTTCTCTCCTTCATTTCTTTGCTCAGGGAAAACATAACTATTACACCCATTAGTATAAGTGCTTCCCAACAACTTGTACATAGTTCCACACCGAACTCCCCTCATCAACACCATTTCCCCTCGTACCATCTTGCAAGTGCCCTTTCCCAATACAGTATCCACTCCTGCATCATCCAACTTTCTTACATATATTAGACTCCTGGCTAGTTTTGGAATGTGCAGAACTCCAGGGAGATTTCTAATCCTTCCATATTTTAGCAGTAACTTAACCCTTCCACATCCCATGATTTTGGTTGTTGAGCCATCTCCTAGGAATACATCACCACCATCATATTTTTCATATTCACAGAACCACTCCCTGTGAGGAGTCATATGGTATGACGCACCTGAGTTGATCAAACATACATCATAGTCTGCATGTGTTCCTGTAGATGCCAAGTAAACATCACCTCCTTCTTCAGTGGAGGTTTTCGCCTATGTGGAAGAGGTATTGTCACATCCCTTTGGTTTATAAACCTTCTTAGACTTGCAATATTTCTTATAATGCCCTGTTTTACCACACTTCCAACATTTCCTCAAAGATTTTATTGGATACTTAGATCTACCTTTAGATTTAGACCTCCCCTCCAAAGACTTACCGGGATTCCTGTCTTGGGTACAACCTCTTACAAATAAAGCATCTATGTTATGATCATCCATTCTTTTCTACCTCATCTCTTCAGATAACAAGGATGCAACTACATCCTCATAGTTCAATGTAGATTGAGTGGTACTACCAATTGCTACACCAGATTATCCCAAGAGTCTGGCAAAGAACATAACAAAGTAATACACTTATCTTCTTTTGTAATTGTAATATTAACAGATACAAGTAGACTTACCATAGTATTAAAGGAATTTCTATGTCCTGTCACAAAATCTCCATCTTCCATCCTAAGATGATACAACTTCTTTCGAAGAAACAACTTGTTTACCGAGGACTTTGATTGATACAAATTCCCAAACTTATCCCATAGTTACTTGGTTGTAGATTCTCCTGAGACATTCAAAAACACTGAATCTGCCAGGTAGAGTTGAATAGTACTCCTTGCTCTTCTATCCAACTTCTCCAAATCTTCCTTTGACATACCAGTAGGTGGTGTACTAGTAGTTTGTGTACTAGTAGGTTGTGTACTAGTCGTATGTGTGCCAGTAGACTGCGTACCAGTAGGCTATGTACCAGGATCCACAACGATCCATTGTTCTTTGTCTACAAGAAGTTCCTCCATCTTGAGCTTCCATAGCTCAAATTTTTTACCATTGAACTTCTCTATCTCGATTCTAGAAGAACTCGCCATTCCTCTTTCTACACTCGAATAACCACTGCAAAAGATCCCACTAAACCCATGTTTATCATAGACCTAAGGTTAACTTGATCTATCAAGACCGAGACAAACCCTCAACAACAAATATGTCCCTATGAAGCCAAAAATGAGCTCTGATACCACATGTAATTTTTAAACCTGTGAATTAAAGCAATGCATATAGATTCTTAAGAAAAACAGAATCGAGTCAATGGCTCATACACATAGTACACAGAGATTTATACCGGAAACCCTTAACCGGGAGAAATCCTTTCAACTCTTCATTATATTAATTTCACCATTCACCATACAATATATAAAATGTTTTTAGGTATTCCATAGATACCAAAACCCTAATCCCTTAATCCAGGATTAATTTAGAAAACCACTAAAAATCGCAAAATCCACTAAAATAGAAAAAAACGCCCAAAAAGGAAGTTGGGATCGTCAGACGCAGTTGTTGAATATGACATGCCCACACACACACATGAAAATAATATAACACATACCCAACATTGGATCCAATGCAACTGAAGGCTCATCCACCCAAGTCCAATTTTATTTTTATCGCAAGTTGTAACTCACCTCCTCAAGCCATTCAGGGACATGTCACCAATTTGGTCCAGGGGCATAAAATCCAAACTGAGCATCATAACATAGTTCTGTAAGCTCTCGAAAGTATTTTTTTCCAAGGCCCATGTGATCATGTTACCCACAATTGCTCGACATAGTGTTCTTGAAAATCAACCTCTTGTTTAGAAATTACATTATGACTCATTGAGCAAAACCCTAATGTCGGAGATCCTCCAACAAATGTTTTTTCGGTCAATAGAATGACAGTGGAGGGGCCCCAGTAGATGAAACCCGATGCTCTAAATCCAGTTAAACTGATGGTTTGTCCATCCGAGCCTATGTTTGAGTTTTATCGTGAGTTGCAACTCGCCTCCTCAATCCATTCAGGGACATGTTGCCAATTTGGTCCAGGGGCATAAAATCCAAATCGAGCATCATAATGGAGTGTTATAAGTTCCCACAAGTCTTTTTGTACAAGTCCAATGCGACCATGCTACCCACAATCGCTCGACACATTTTTCTTGAAAATCAACCTCTTGTTCAGAAATTGCACTATGCCTCATTGAGCAAAACCATAGTGTCGGAGATCCTCCAATAAATGGTTTCTCGGTCAACAGAATGACAGTGAAGGGGCCCCACTAGTTGAAACATAGTGTTCTGGATCCAATGCAACTGATTTTCCATCCATCCAAGTCTCTGTTTTATTTTTATCGCAAGTTGCAACTTGCCTCCTCAAGCCATTCAGGGAAATGTCGCTAATTTGACCCAGGGGCATAAAATCTAAACCGAGCAGCATAACAGAGTTTTGTAAGCTCTCACAAATATGTTTATCCAAGGCCCACATGACCACACTACCCACAATTTCTTGACACGTTGTTCTTGAAAATCGACCTCTTGTTCAGAAATTGCACTATACCTCATTGAGAAAAACCCTAGTGTCGAAGATCCTCCAACAAACAGTTTTCTAGTCAACAGAATGACAGCGGAGGGGCCCCACTAGCTGAAAACCAGTTCTCTAGATCCAATGCAACTGATGGTTCATCCATATGAGTCCCAGTTTGATTTTTATCGCGAGTTGCAACTCGCCTCCTCAAGCCATTCAGAGACATGTTGGTATGGAAATGCAAGGAAAGGAAAGGAAAAGAAAGCCAAGGAAAGGAAATCTAATGCAAGACATGACAAGGCTAAGCAAATTTAGGAATTTCAAGGAAAGGAAAGGCCTAGGTCTAGGTAAATCCTATTAATTGTGATAATCCATGTTTCACAACTATGAAGATACCTTAGATATATTAATAAAGAGAGATTATGTTATGACATTGAAATTCTCATGCTAGTGTTTTTATCTAAGATAGATGGGATAACAAGTTATAGAATTATATGTTTAATGAATACTTTGATTGTAATTTTTGCATATTAAACTTGTTCATTTAGTACAAGCATTATTTGTCTTAGTAAAGAAAAAAGGTATGATACATGAATGCAAGGCAAGGCAACGCAAGGCATGGAAAGACATGGCATGGCAAGGCAAGGCATGGAAAGGAAATGAAAGGCATGGCATGGAAATGAAATGAATGGCATGGCATGGCATGGCAAGGAAAAGCATGACAAGGCAAGGCATGGCATGGCATGGCATGGAAAGGAGAGGCATGGAATGGCAAGGAATGTAAAGGCATGGCAAGGAAAGGCATGGCAAGGAAAGGCATGACATGGAAAGGAAAGGCATAGCATGGCATGACATGGAAAGGAAAGGCATGGCATGGAAAGGAAAGGAAAGGCATGGCATGGCATGGAAAGGTAAGGCAATGCATGGCATGGCATGACATGAAAATGAAAGGCATTTCATGGCATGGCATGGAATGGATCAATAATACCTTGAAGTTCCATGGCATAACTTGCCTTACCAAGTCATGCCTTTCCTTGCCTTGCCTTTTTTTCCCTTGCCTTGTCTTGCCATGCCATTCCATGCCATACCATGGCAAGGAAAGGCATGGCATGGCATGGCATGGAAATGAAAGGCATAGCATGTAAAGGCATGCAAAGTTAAGGCATGCAAAGGAAAGGCAAGGCATGGCATGGAATGGCAAGGCAATGCATGGAAAGGCAAGGCATGGCATGGCATGGAAAGGCATGACATGGCATGGAATGGAAAGGAAAGGCATGGCATGGCAAGGAAAGGCATGGCATGGAAAGGCATGGAAATTCACGACATGGAAAGGCAAGGCAATGCAAGGCAAGACATGACATAGCATGGCAAGCCAAGGTATGGCATAGCATGGAAAGGAAAGGCAAGGCATGGCATGACATGGCATGCAAAGGAAAGGCATGGAATGGCATGGAAAAGAAAGGAAATCCATGGCATGGCATGGAAAATCAAGGAAATGCATGAAATGTAAAGGTAAGGAAATGCAAGGTATGGCATGACAAGGCATGCAAAGGCAAGGCATTATGGATCAATAGTATAATTATACTACACCATAAGGATGGAACATTGTTAAGTTTAGAGTTGTTATTAGGTTTTTTTCAATTTACTAGAGAATTCAATGCATTTCCAAAACAACAACATAAAGACGATCACTGAAAGAAACACAATCACAAGGTACACAACATTTTATCCTGGGAAACCCTCATTGGGGAGAAAACCCAGAAAAACTTCCTCGATAATAGATTTCCAATACAATTCCAAGACTAAGACCAAACCACCAAGAATAAACTAGGACTGAGCATGTGCCTCTCTTCTCCTYCCTCCTTCAACTGCAATCACCTTCAAAAKATGCACACTAGATGAGTGAGTGAGTGAATGAATAAGTGAGGCGCCATCCTCACTTATAAATACTAGYTGAGGAGGCGCTTATGGTTATGTCTCTTCACTTATTAGGGCCGACTTCTTCCAAGAGTGGTTAAAACCACTTTATAAAACCTAGGGGAYGACTTTACAAATACCACCATATAAATATGGTTTGACCAATCCACAAAAGGGGATTTGGCCTTATACTATTCCCAACATGATCAATCCACAAAAGGGGATTTGATCTATAAGATAATAACTCAATTATAATTAGAATATTCTTTGAATTTACAATATTTCAACACTCCCCCTTAACGAGAAGGGTATTCTACTGACATAACCCAATACAACATCATCAAGATAAAGAGAGGGAAACATCATCATCAGCATCTGGAACACTAAATGGCACATCTACAAATTATCAGAAGTTTTTCTCATCATCAATATCATCATCATTCACAACATGGAGTTGGAGTAACATCATCACCATGATCAACATGAATCTTAAACATCAACATCAATATCATGAAGCTAGTACAACATCATCAACAACACGAGGCTAATAAAACATCATCAACAACACAAGGATGATGCAACATAATAAAAAACATGAGGTTGATACAACATCATCAACAACACGAAGCTGATACAACATCATCAACAACACGAGACTGATACAACATCATCAAGAGGAAACATAATGAGGTAGGTGAAACAACAACATTTTTTGGTACTCTGACAGACCATCCTTACCGGACCTTCGAGATCTTCCCAGGAATCATAATATTCCCTAGGATATAAAATCATAACAAGCTACCACGTGGTACTCTGACAGACTACCCTTACTGGACCTTTGAAATCTTCCCAAGAATCATAAGATTCCCTAGGATATAAAATCCTAACAAAGATACCACTATTGACCACAGCTAAAATATAAATTCACAAGTACTTTGACAGACCATCCTTACCGGACCTTCGGGATCTTCCCAGGGATGATCAATCCCCTAGGATATAAAATCCTAACGGATCTACCCGTTGTTGGTAAGGATATTATAGTATCATCAACATCACTCCCCCTTTCAAGGGAGGTCCTTTCAGACAATGCCAAGCTTGTCTCTGAAGTAATCAAACTTCACATGAGACAGAGGCTTGGTCAACACATATGCAACCTGCTCATATGTGCCAACATATTGGAGTTTTACATCTCCCCTATGCACCATATAGTGAATGTAGTGATATTCTATTTCTATGTGCTTTGACTTATCTTGGAACATTGGTTTCTTCATCATCTTTATGCAACTTTGGTTATCACACAGAATCATGGTGGCCTCCATCTCCATATTGAATAGACCTATCAACAACTTCCAAATCCATATGGATTTACAATTGGCGAAACATGCTGCAATGTATTCTTCTTTTGTCGTGTTGAGATAAATATTGGATTGCTTCGTGCTTTTTCATGAAGTCGTGGATTACCTCGGACTAAAACAACATCCTGAATTTCTCTTTCTATCATAAGCACTTATAGCCCAATATGAATCAGTATAACCATACAGTCTGAAGTCATGATCTCCAGTATAATAGAGACCATAATCCAGCATACCCTTAAGGTATCTCATCACATGCTTTGCAACTACAAGGTGAACATGTTTGGGCTCTACCAGATACTAACTCAAGGTGTTCACATCAAATCATATATCTGGCCTAGTATTCGTCAGATACATCAACGAACCAATAATCTGTGTATATAGAGTAGCATCAACCAACTCTGTCGAAGTATCAACTAGGAGCTTCAAATTTGTTTCCATGGGTGTGTTCATGGATTTACATTCCAACATGTCAAATCTCTCCATTATTTCAACTGCATACTTCCCTTGGTTAAGGAAGATCTTCTCTGGACTCTACCAAACATCAATACCTAAGAAATAATGCATCAGGCCTAGGTATTTCATCTCAAACTCTGCAGAAAGATTCTTCTTACAATCTGTGATGAGATTTTCTTCTCTTGTTAATAATAAGTCATCCACATACATTAGAAATATAACTAGCTCATCATTCATAACCTTGAAGTAAAGGTTAAAATAATCTTTACTCTTGGTAAAGCCCAAGCTTGTTAGGAAACTATCAATTCCTCCATACCAAGCTCTAGGATCTTGCTTCAACCCATACAGATATTTCTTCAACTTGCAAACATGAGTATTTCTATCTTCAACTTCCAACCATTGTGGTTGTTTTATATACACTTCTTATTCAATAAAACCATTTAAGAAGGTTGATTTCACATCCATCTAGTATAAATTCCACTTCATTTTCGCTGCAAGAGCTATGATAGTTCTAATAGAAGTGTATCTGGCTATAGGAGAAAATGTCTCTTCATAATCAATACCTTCCTTTTGAGAAAAACCACGAGCCACAAATATTGCTTTATGTTTTTCAATACTTCCGTCTGTTGTGTATTTTATCTTGTATATCCACTTGGAATATACCACATCGTTGTTCTTTGGTAATGGGAACTACTTCCCATACATCATTCTTTATAATGGAATGGTATTCTTCTGTCATGGCATCCACCCATTCTTTCTTCGGAATGGATTACTCAAAACAAGTAGTTTCTTTTTCTACGAGATCACACATCAATGCCATATAGCTGGAGAATGGATTAGGTTTCTTTCTTTGTCTCATGGTTTCTTCTAGGACACCATAATTCTCTGCATCTTGAATAAGTTCTCTCACCCAATATGGCTTTCTCTTGTGATATATTGTCATATAGGGAGGTTATTGAGATTCTATCATATCATGATCTTCTGGAATCTCATCATCAGGGGTAGTTGTAACTTCCTTCACGGGTTTTGCAACTCTAGGAGCTACATGTTCTTCTTCATATACTTCTTCAAGATGGAATTTCCTTGATCTCGTGAGTGTTGCATCTTCATCAAAGGTTACATCTATGTTGATATCAATATGATGGTAACTTGGTATGTAGATTCAGAAGGCCTTAGAGACCTCACAGTATCCAACAAATATTCTCTTCTTTCCTGAAGGATCCAACTTAGTTCTCTTTTCTTTTGGAATGTGTACAAATACTAGACAACCAAATATTTTGAGATCGATAAATYTTGGCTTATTTCCGGTGAACATTTCTTTGGGGRTTTTGAATCCAAGTGCACTATGGGATAGTTTATTTTGGACATAAAYTGTTGGTCTTGMTGCTTCATCCCATAAGTGCATTGGAAGATCTTGATCRTGACTCATAGTCTTTACTGCTTCCATAATTGTTCTATTTTTTCTTTCTGCTACACCATTTTGTTGAGGATTATAGGGAGTGGTGAGCTCCCTCTTAATCCCGAAATATCTACAATATCTTCCAAATTCATTTGAGGTGTACTATCCTCCATTATCTGACCTGAGTATCTTGATTTTTCTTTCATAAAGGTTTTCTACCAAGGATTTGAATTCCTTGAAATTTCCGAGTACTTCATATTTTGAATTAAAGAAATAAACCCAAGTCTTGCGAGAGTGATCATCAATAAATGATACATAGTATACATCCCCACTTAGAGAGGTTGATGGAATTGGACCACATATATCTGAGTGGACGAGTTCCAATATTCCTTCTGCTTTACTGTCGCTCTTTGGAAAAGGATTCTTTATGTTCTTTCCTTGTGCACATCCCTTACATACACCTTCATGATCAACCTTAAATTATGGTAAACCTGTAACTACCTTGCTTACATATGGTAAGGATTTGTAGTTAATGTGAGCTAGTCTTCTATGCCAAAGTTCAAAAGGACTTTCAGGAGAGTGAGTTAAGGCTACATCTGAGTGACCTTTTAACTAGTACAAACCTCCTTCTTCGGTACCAATAATAGATGCATATTATATAGTTTTTTCTTTAGACCACATAAGAACTTCACCATCTATGAATGCAACCTTGAAACCATTCTTATCTAGGGATGAGATAGAAAGTAAGTTCTTTTTCAAACCGGGTAAATAGAGTACATCCTTCATTCTCATCGAAGTTCCTGAATCAAGTTTGTAGGTGGATTCTCCCATTCATTTGATAGGGTACTGATAATCATATCCAAGTGAAACTTTCCGGGGGAAGTCATTTTATGTAAGGCTAGAGAGAATGTCTTTCTGACCCGTCATGTGCTTAGAGGCACTGTTATATATGAGTCAAGTATCCTCTCCAGATATCACAACTCTTGAGAGGGATGAAAAAAAGACATAATCTTCAATTTCTTCTTTAGTCAACTTATTGGGTGGCTCATCATCTTTAGTTGCATGGGAATTATGTCTTTTGTTATTTCTCTTTTTGTATTCTTCCTTTCTGGAAGGAGATTTCTTATCAATGTGTCCCATCTTATCACAATGATAACATTGATAAGAAGAAAATTGTTTCCCTTTTTTTGACCATTATGATATTTCTGGAATCTCTTTCGAGGGTGAGATTCTTTATGAAAATGGGTCTCCTTTTGGAAAATAGACCTTTTCTTTCCTCCTTTAGCATGGGAAGCTAGGGCATGATCTTCATCCCTTAATAGTACGGCTTCTCGGTTGGCCACTCTTTCTTCTTCTTGAACACATTCTTCCCATAGACTTTCAAGTTGTAGTTTCTCTTTTCTTGCACATGTAGTTTGGATGAAGGCATCTGAAGGTCTTGTGAGACCATTAAGAGTTGTGATTATGAGTTCATCTTCATCTAAGTTGTCTCCAATTTCTTCTAACTATTCCTTGAATTGAGAAACCCTAGAGAAATAGTCTTGAATTGTTTCTCCTTTCTGCATCTTTGTATTCTTGAGTTGGTTTCTCAGATTCATCTTATGGTTGATGTTCTTTCCTTCATACATTCTAGTTAGGGCATCAAACATATATTTTTTAGTATTCTTAGAAGACACTTGAGGGATCAAGTGTTATTTAATGGAATCTACAATTATTCTTTTGGCCCTAATCATATCCTTCTTGTACTTTTCTTTGGTTGCTTCTTCTTCGAGTTCCGGTACATTTTATTTTATGAATTTTGCAAGGTCATTCTCTTCAAGAATGAGTCCAATTATGTAATTCCAGGCACGGAAATGTTCCACACCTTCTAACTTGTCAACAAGCTTGGTTCTTGTAGACATATTGACCTATAGCTAAGAAAATGACCAGAAAATGAAAGTTCTTAGAAAATGAATCTGAACTTACCAGGAGATGCGTTGGGCTGAGGCGCGTCGGTTGGAGCTGATTGTTTCAGAAAATTCCAAATTTTACCCCTTGAAACTTGACCTGCGCACTTTTGGACTGGTACTTCTAGTACTAGTTATGGTTTCTTGGTTTTCTAGTTTTTTGGTTCTAATAAAAACTAGGGTTTGACTTTCCAGAGAGTCTGGCCACTAAAAAGGTGCAAGATGCCAAAGGATGTGCTAGGTCAAGGCATACTTCCCTAGATGGTTTTTGGTCAGAAATTCCTCTTTAGTAAAAAGCTCTAATTTCTTTGTACCACAACAGTGACGCTTTTAGATACCCAGTGAAAGGTTCTCTATTTAGTCAAGCTCTAGTACCATGCTATGTTTAAAGTTGTTATTAGGTTATTTTCAATTTACTAGAGCATTCAATGCATTTCCAAAACAATAGCATAAAGAGGATCATTGAAAGAAACACAATCACAAGGTACACAACATTTTAACCTGGGAAACCCTCATGGGGGAGAAAACCCAGCAAAAATTCCTCAATAATAGATTGCCAATATAATGCCAAGATTAAGACCAAACCACCAAGAATAAACTAGGACTGAGCATGCACCTCTCTTCTCCTTCCTCCTTCAACTATAATTTCCTTCAAAAGATGTGCACTAGATGAGTGAGTGAGTGAATGAATAAGTGAGGTGCCATCCTCACTTATAAGTACTAGTTTAGGAGGCGCTTAATGTTATGTCTCTTCACTTAGTAGGGCCGACTTCTTCCAAGAGTGGTTTAAATCACTGTATAAACCCTAGGGGTCGACTTTACAAATACCACCATATAAATATGGCTTGATCAATCCACAAAAGGGGATTTGGTCTTATACAATGCCCGACATGATCAATCCACAAAAGGGGATTTGATCTATAAGATAATAACTCAATTATAATTAGAATATTCTTCGAAGTTACAATATTTCAACAAACATAAACCTATTTAGTGACATCCCTTTATATATAAATCCTATTAATTATGATAATATGTGTTTCAAAACTATGAAGGTACCTTAGATCTGTGTTTCAAGTTTTGTGGATGATTTTATGGTTGGGAATTCATGGATGATAATTGATTTACGTAGTAAGTTCTCTTCGTAAATCATTGATGGTTATTTTTTGAATGTATTAAATAAATGTTTTATCAAAGTGGTGATATTGCATGTTATATTGTATTCTTCTTGAATTAAGCTTGTCTTGAAACCCTCAATTTCATGGTTGGATTAAAACTTACCCTCAATTTACAACCTTGTTAGCTTGGTGTCTAGGGTTTAATTGTCATCTTTCACCCTTAGAATACACCTTGACACCTTTTATTAGGTTTATGTCATAATTTTCATCCCTTTAGGGCTTGATGTCTTGAATATTCTAGGGTTTTTATGTGCCATATTCCATTTCAGCAAGCATTTTTTTATTATCTAAACCCTAGTTTAGGCTTGCATTTTCATCCCCCCTTCATTTCATGATTACTTGTTTTAAGGGATGTTATATTTGTCTTGTTGTAACTTGTCATATTGTTGAAGTTAAACATCTTAATCACAATTTTTATAACATCTATAGTTTCCTTGTTGATTGGTGGTGTTTGGGACTTCCCATTGACTTGTTTGAACTTAGTTAATTTCATTTATTTGCTTAGCAAGGCATGTAAATGGCATGTCATGGCATGGATTGGAAAGACATGTCATGGAAAGGCAAGACATGGCAAGGCAAGACACGGAAAGGCAAGACATGCCATGGCATATCTTGGAAAGGCATGGCATGACATGTCATGGAAAGGAAAGGCAAGACAAGGAATTACATGGCATGGCATGGCATGGAAAGGCATGGCATGGAATGGAAAGGAAAGGCATGACATGGAATGGAAATACAAGGCATGCCATGGCATGGATTGACAAGGCATGGCATGGTTTGGAAAGGCATGGCATGGCATGGTTTGGTAAGACAAGGCATGGAAAGGCAAGGCATGGCATGGCTTGGAAAGGCATGTCATGGAAAGGCAAGGCAAGACAAGGCATGGAATGGCAAGGCATGGCATGACAAGGTAAGGAATGGCATGACATGGAAAGGAAAGGCATGGCATGGAAAAGCATAGCATGGAATGGAAAGGAAAGGTATGGCATGGCATGGAATGGCATGGCATGACATGACAAGGCATGGGAAGGCATGGAAAGGTAAGGTACAACATGGCAAGGCAAGGCATGAAATGGCATGGCATGGAAATGCATGGCATGGCTTGGTAAATCTAGGCACGGCATGGCATGGAAACTCAAGGCAAGGCAAGGAAAGGCATGGCATGGCTTGGCAAGGCATGCAAACTTTTTCACCTAGACTTAAAATTTCATAAACACTTCATTGGATGGAAAGGAACTTTGTGATATAAATTTAAGCCATGTCCCTAGAAAAAATGTTTTTTATTTCTTGGAATGAGAAAGGTTTATTTTTTTGTTATTCTTCTTTCATTGCAATCCACATTTTGATTTGAATTTTTCCTTGCATAATGTTATGGAAAGTTATATTAATTGTTGTATAGGTTAAAATGGGAAGCTACATGACAAGACATGAAAGGAGGGATTAGTCTATTTTAGATCATAGTGGTGTTCTAGGGATTTGTAAATGTAACAACCTATATTTTGGCCTTAGAAGGTTAGAACTTTGATTTTTACTTATCTTAGTGATTCATTGCTTAGTATTTGTTGGGTTTAGTTAGAATGATATAGACATTTGATATGTATACATTTGGAACTATTTATGTGTCGTGGGATATTATTTGTATTGTTATATTTTTATGATGATCATAGTTATGTGATTTGTTTAAACATGCAAATTGAAATGTGGAACTTTGGAGCTTCATGCACTACCCATATGTGTGGTATTTCTTGTCTTTAGTATGATTGTCAACACCATTTACGTAAGTCACATTTGTTTCCTCAAAATTCCTTTAGTGTATACTACTAATTAATGTTTTTTGTTAAATTTTACTATTTTTGGGGTCTTTAAGTCAAGTAACCAATACTATATATAGAAAATTAATATATTTATGGCTCATGAACTTGAGTTTATTTTTCATTAAAAAAACATTTTTAAAATATCAAGAATTTTCACTACTGATTGTAAAGTTTGAAAATTAATATATCTATGATTCATGGACTTGAACTTATAAGTTTGTTCACTTACAAGTTTGCAATATTTTTTTTTACTAAGTTAATAATGTGTGTGTGTGTGTGTGTGTGTGTGTGATGATGATGTTTTAGTAATTTTGAGGCATCCACTTTTGTATATGATAATTGCCTTGAAAGTAGTACTTTAAGGTGGACTCAAGTGTCATCCATCAACTTTGAGTGCTTTGGGGCCTTTTCCATCGACCATCTATGTCCAACAAGTGCACCCAATTGTGTCCATTGCATTGGCAATTAGTTTAACTTTACCAATGTAGAAGGAAATGTTTGCCCTACCCATAAATTTAGGTAATGAGAACCATTCATTGCTTATGTGATTCAGGAGGATCACCTTCAAAGTCAAACAATGCATGTGTGGAGGCAGATGAAGGACATCTCAGCAATGACAAAATTTCAAATTGAGCATTAACTCAAAATTAAATGGGTTGTTGAGATATTTTTGTAACAACAATTTGAAAATTGTAACTTGTTGGTAAAGTCTGGAAGGACTGTAAGAAACTGCAGATATGGAGTGTCAACTCTATCTGGTAGTAATTAGAAGTTATTGTAATAGGACGAAGTAGGTGTTATTTTGAAGTTTGAAATGATAGATTTCAGAACAGGACGAGAGATATCGTGGAGTCGGTCCTTAGATAGTTGATTTTTACATTGTAATAGATCAGTATGGATGGGTAATTGTAAGAGAGATCAGTAGTGCAGAGTAGAGTAGCAGACACACTATGTATTTTTGTTTTCATGAATGAATAGAACAGATAGAAAATTGTCCCAAATTCCTTGGACTTTGTTCATTTCATGACTGAGCGAATGAATATTATTCTGTGTATGATTGTTACAGTTCAATTTTCATGTATGAGTGGTTGAGAAATTAACTGTATGAATTTGTGACGAAGTTGGTTGAGTTTCATCGTTTCTCTTCTAATACTTGAATGCAAGGTGTGCATCTTGAACACAAGGTGTGCATCAACTGATTTTAGGATTGACTCAGGGAGAAGATCAGAGAGAATAAGAGAAACTCAGACCAGGTGCAAGGTGTGCACAATGTCAAGAAGCCAACAATCTTCGAAGAACTAGAATAGAGGAACGTCGGGTGGGTGGAAAGCATTTTCTTCTCAAGAAAATCCTTTCGAATTGAGTTATTCGAAAACTTGAGAACGCAAGGTGTGCGTAGGAGATCGAATCCTCTTAAGTGTAGAAGCTCGGAAGGGAGAGCATCGTCATAAGTGTTGACGATATCCAGAGATCGAACTCACAGGAGAAGTGAAGGGTCAGAAACTTCAAACTCTGAGAAATATTCTAAGTTTGAAATAAGGTAGAAGCAAGGAGAAGGACCAAGCGTTGATCCTAGCCATTAATTCAAGAGGGATCTGGACTGTCGGTTGTCTAGGAAGAAATTTGGCGTTTTGAGGATTGGGAGAACAAAGGAGAGAGTCTTTCGAATCCCTCATACACGAAATCGCGATTGGATCCAGGCCATTGATCACGAAGATTTGTGAGTCGTCGATCCAGTTTGATCATAGGTTTCAGGATTTTGGTCATCGAGGAAATGGGAGTGAAGACTTCCCCAAAAATTGCAAAAGGAAAATCGTCGATTTAATATTGGTCGTTGATTCATGGAGGATCTGGACCATAGATTGGTCATCAGATATTCAGGAATTGGGAGTTTGAATAATAAGGGGTCTATTTCTTCAAATCGCTAAGACAGGAAATGCGACACACCTTTCGGCTTTGTCGGTGGTCACAGGTGGTGGTCACGCAAAGAAAGGATACGATAGGAGTTGAGGGCTCGTTAATCCCCTTTCAAAGTTCAAGAGTTGGAGAGTCAGGAGGGGCTCATACGTCGAAGTCCCAAGGTCACAAAACGTGACAAGCGCCTTTTGGGTAAGGCTTGTGGTCACCG
>SNQJ01S0053414.1:0-41172 GCA_010110895.2 Picea sitchensis | reverse complement strand
ATCCCAACAAAATCATTAACATAATTTTGTGTAAAACAAAGAAAAACTATGTGTTATCTTTACAATGAACTTGAAAAAAAACTATACAAGATTGGTGAATTGTTGAGAGATTTGCATTCAAGTATTAATTATGTGTAGTGAACATTTCTAACAAGTTTTCAATTCCATTGGGATTTACATCCATAACCTATAACTAATTTTTATTTTTTTATTTTTGCAAAACCAAGAAAGGAAATGACAAAAAATCAACCATACCTTTCTTGTGATGGACACAGTGGCAAGATCCTGGGCTTTGATCCTTTACTTGGAATATGTTTTTTCTTGCTCAATGAAGGAAATTCATGAGGTGCGGTGTGCAAATGAGCACAAAATGCACCCGCGGTCCTTAAAAAAATGGCACAGTAGGAACGTGTGCACGTTTCTATTAAGAACACGCATGTGGTCTTGTTAGGAACACGCACATGTTTCTAAGAACATGTGCACGTTCCTGTCGACGAACCTACGTGTAAATATTTCTAGAGGTTTGAACATTGTCAAACCTATAGTCTTAGGAATGTCTGTGCGTTCCTGAGAACCTACATGTGTTCCTGCGAGTGTGCATTCATGCTGACACCCTTGCCACTTTTTCGACTACCAACTTCGTGCACTCACATATATCTCATTTGGATTAAAAGAATATTTATTATTGCAGATGATGGATATTATGCTTGGATCTATTGGTCATTATTTCATTTAAATATAGACATATGAATTTCATGGCACATGGTTAATTGAACAAGACCCATTTTTATCTTGTATAAGGATTAATAATTGATAATTGATCTAGAGTTGTAGTCACGAGGAAAACCATGAGAGGGGGTAAGAATTACAATAACTAGACTTGATATGTGAGGGTATGAGTTAACAAAGGGAGTGCTAAATGTTTGTGATCAATTAAGGAGTTGAAGTCTTAGAGGTTGATATGCTCCAAGAGAAAGAAGCTTGCATGYCAATGACTAGAGATAGTGACTCTAGATAATGGGGGTTGATGTGCAAGAAAAATATATGAAAATTTTCARGAGACAATTGGTATCRRKATGGTCACATGGCACTCATTTTACTAATGATCCTTAYTGAGTTATATTGGGATGACAAATTTAACCAAGYATATCCATGTGYTAGATGGAGGTTTGATGATGAAATCRTGCTTTAGATCCAAAGCTAGTAATTATGCAGGCTAGTAAACTTGATTTTGTTGATGAATCATGATAGTTGTTTACCCTGCATGTGATATGTGTTGAAAGGATTCTCATTTTCATGATGTTATGCCATATGTGGTTCCAACTATTATGTTGATGCAATATTATATTGTTATATCCTTGATAAATATTTATGGATGTAATTCCATGGAAATATTTATGTTATATGTGGTTCCAACTGTTATGTTGATGCAATGTTGTATGGTTATATATTTGATAAAAATATGTGGAGGTTATATTTCTTATGATAATATCTCATGTTGTGAGGTGGTGATTGTCATGTTATCCACTAGTGAGCCAAGAGGGTCGTGATTGTGGGTCGAGAGGGATAGTTTATTTGATAGTCTCGTGAGATCCCATAACCACGAAGGAGAATATTCGAAGTAACATATTATGGATTGGGGATAACTCAATATATTACTTATGTCAGTAATTATTATGCCTTGTATTGGAGTTGTGATGTTGAATTCCCAAAGAGTGGTTGGAGAATTGTTCGTCAGTGGTGGTGTGGGATTGGACTTTGATGCATGGGGTTATACCTAGTTATTGTGGAGAGAGTTTAGGATAGCCTTGAAAGATTCCTATTGTACGTGAGTACTGATCCAGATGTTTTCTTGGGAAGATGATTTCTTGATCCTTGGGGCTCCAAATAGACCAGTAGGATTTAAGCCCAGTTCGAAAAGTCAATAAGGACGACTAGAGAGTACTTGTGCTTCCTCGGTGTTGTGATGTGGACTTTTTGATGCCTAATTTAATCAATTGGGTGGATTTATACTAGTCCAGTAGAGGGTGTTTGATCCAGGTGGATATCGGTGCCCACCTACCTTTTCCAACTGGCTCAAAACATTTTTCTAGCAATTTTGGTAATTTACTATTTTTAGCAGTTCTTAACTTCCAGGGCCATTTTGAGGCCCTAAATGAAGGTTTTTAGGTATCAAGCTTCACAATGATATCCAAAGGATCTGATTGAGCCCCCAAAATGAATCTCCTCAACGATACCTTTCCAACGAGCTATCGTTCTCCCCAAATGGAGATCGTATGCCAAAGTTCGCCCCCAGGATGTTGATACACCAAACTACCCAAAACGGGGTCCACAAAATTGTTGGCTTTTCATCTTCCAGGGTTAGGGTTTTGTATTTTATTTATGATAAAAAGGCCTTTGGAGCCTCATTGCAAAATCATGTTCTTGTGAATTTGAGTAGTGGACACATCTCTTCTCATAGATAAGCTACCACCATTCTAGCAAGTCTTTCACTCTGTATGTTTACTGCCTTTGTACATTTTCGCTCATTAATAGAAAATTGTGTATTATTGTATCTCTGTGTTTATGGTTTCATATCTAATACATTTATGTTATATTATTGGATATATGAGATATCTCTATACATTTATTTATTATATCTTCGCTCTCAATTTGTGTCGAAAATAATCCAGATCAGTGGTATCAGAGCAGGCTACTCTTGATCATTTTTTTTTCAGTGCATGTCCCTGAAAAGTTCCAAGTATAGAAAGTTGGGTCTTGATCTTGTCTCTCTTGAAGACAATCTATCTTGCACGCCCAAGAGACCCTTCATGGTGGAAGAAAGGAAAAATGATGGAGTAGACGATTCTATCAATTTGTTGCTTGAGCAAGCTCTCACGCGATAGAGGGACGAAATGATGGAAAATTGTTCCCATGTCCTTCAATGCCTGTCGATAACAACATGAGAATCTTCCTCAAACAACCACTTTGGAAGCACCTATCCTTTCAAGGTACAGGTTAATTTTGATATTCCCGTATTTGAAGGTCAGATAGATACGAATGTCCTAGAAAAATGGTTAAATATGATAGAAGGTTATTTCTCTGTTCACCAATTTTTTGACAGGGAAAATATCACCTTCACACTCCTTAAATCTCTCCCCCATGTCAAACATTGGTGGGAAACTTACTAGGATAAAAGTTCCTCTGAAGAGTCTGGAATATATGGGGTCGATCCCACTTGGGATTCTTTTGTGGATGCTGTAAAGGAACAGTATTACACTGTTGGAAAATATGAGGACCAGTATATGAGATGGACCACACTACGGCAAGAGAGGGGACAAGCAGTTTCAGAGTTCACCAATACCTTCGATACCTTGTTCACCAAACTCGGTATCAAAGAC
The DNA here is from genome assembly GCA_010110895.2 of Picea sitchensis. Lineage (NCBI taxonomy): Eukaryota > Viridiplantae > Streptophyta > Pinopsida > Pinales > Pinaceae > Picea > Picea sitchensis. The sequence goes on along the minus strand of SNQJ01S0053414.1, from coordinate 37,792 downwards.
TCTGAACGACATTTGGTTTTGAAATAATGTGGGGCTTTACATAGATACATCCAAACTGAAATGGATTTTTTGGACATCTCATCACTCGATGTTGCTTATCAATATGTTGTTAAAATAGAGTAGAAATTTAAGCACCAGAACAAAAGGGAGTTCAGGTCTTCAAATCCACAACAACCAAAGTATGTTAAAGACGGCCCTAACAAATAGTCTCTTGAAAACCAGTCCAAGCCATAGCGAAAGAAGGGTCATGGGAAGACAAAGAAGGACACTGAAAAATGGTTCGATTTCCACAAAATCCCCTAGCACAACACCGATGAATGTCGCTCAAAACAATCATTGGTGGCTGAGATCAAATACAAGGAGTCGAACCCTGATTCTGAATCTGATTCTGAAAATACTGGTAAAATATAGATCATTGACGCAGACCCCACTGCTATTGTTGTGACCACAACAATTCAACCAAAAGATCCTAAAGAGGGGGAGCACCTTTTTCATTCACATATGTGGGTGAAGGGGACCCCACTGCATTTTGTTGTTGATAGCGGAAGCCAGAAGAACCTCATCTCAACAGAGGTTGCCAAACAGTTGGGATTGTCAACAACACCACACCCACAACGATACAACATCGGGTCACTTTTCTAGGGACAAGATCTATGTGTCAGCCAACAATGTCGATTTTCATACGACATCCTTCCCTTCAAGGATGAGGTATTATGTCATGTTGCCCTGTTAGATGTTTGTGATGTTTTCTTGGTCCAACCATATATGTGGAAGCACCATGTTATATATGATTCTTGACCTCGTAGTGTCATTGTTACTATGGGGGGTCATCTCTACAGGATACCAGAGTTATTTCCAACTATTGTCCCACCTAAAATATGTCGCAAGGTAGTATCTCATACTACAAAATTCAGCTTCTTCACAATCTGTTCAAAAGGTGAACGGGAGGATACCGCAACCACTATAGCCTCGACCCAAGCACCTTCCATCCAACAGAAGTAGGTCGGTAAGATTGAAGCAAAGCACAAAGATTACTTCTACATGCATTCATCTCATGTATCCCAACTGGTTGAACATATTCATCCCCACCAACAACTAGTTCGTGATAACCTTCCACAAACCAAGCAGTACAACGTCTCCAGCAAGGCAAGCAACTCACCAAGCTTTAGATTCAACAATCACTTTCCCCTCTCCCTGGGGAACTCAACACAATGGAGACCATTTCTTCCTAAGGAGGGAGGATTGATCCAGGTGGATATCGGTGGCCACCCACCATTCCCAACTAGCTCAAAACAGTTTTCTGGCAATTTTGGTAATTTACTATTTTTAGTAGTTTTTAACTTCCAGGGCCATTTTGAGGGCCTAAATGAAGTTTTTTCAGGATCGATATTCTCAATTATGTCCAAAGTCTCCGATTGATCCCCCAAAATGAAGCTCCTCGACGATACCTTTCCAACAAGCTATCGTGCACCCCAAATAGAGATTGTATGCAAAATTTACGTCCCCGAGAAGTTGATACACCAAACTGCCCAAAACGGGTCCACAAAACTGTTGGATTTGCATCTTCCGGGGTTAGGGTTTTGGATTTTATTTATGATAAAAATGCCTTTGGAACCTCATTTTAAAGTGATCTTCTTGCGAATGCGATTAGCAGACACATCTCTTCTCAAAGATAAGTTGCCACCATTCTAGCAAGTCTTTCACTCTGTATTTTTACAGTCTTTGTGCATTTTCGCTCATTAATAGAAAATTGTGTATTACTGTATCTCTGTGTTTATGGTTGCATCTCTAATACATTTATGTTATGTTATTGGATATTTGAGGTATCTTTTTACATTTCTTTATTATATCTTTGCTCTCATTTCGTGTTGAAAATAATCTGGATCAGTGTTGTGGAGGATGGTGAGCTAATTAAAAACCTATAAGAAACACAACCATGCTAACTTTGGGATGAATTTCCTTAAAGGAGGGGTATATGTCGTGCCCCATATTATTATTATTAAATATAAATAACAATAGTAAAATCAGGAATATAATAATTCTCCCAAATGATCATAATAAATACTTATTGGAATAAATAAAAATAAAGAAGTATATAATAATTACTCCAAAGGGGGTCATAATAAGTATTTATTATGGATATTAGGGTAATTAAAGAGAATAATAAAATAATTAACCGTAATTAATGGATAAACCCTAGAGTATAATAAATAATTAAATAATGGACCCTAGGGATTGGGTTCTTTACCACGTATGGACTATATACAAAGAGGGAAAAGGATTAGAAAATGACATCTCTCTTTGGCACATCTCTATTTGGTTGAAGCTATAGAGAGGGTGAGGATGAGGATTCACTGGGTAGTAGATTGAGGGCTCAGGGGTGACATTCTACTAAGGATGAGATTAGCAAGGTCTATGATTGGGTGGAGATTCATCCCCCAGTTTTTGTTGTGGTGTCAAGTCAATGATCAAGGTACGACTACGTTCCTCAAGTCACTAGGTTGCAGGTAAGTTGGTTCCTCAACACGGGTAAGTTCCTCACCCATGTGAGTTGATTAAAATTTATTTATGGTTTCCTTAATTAAAAATTATTGGTTATTTAATTGTATAATTTATGGATTTATCTTTGTTAGAATTTTGGGACATTACATTTCTCTTCTCACATCTCATATTCTCCTCAGTTATGGTTTCAACTTAGTTTATGGATTTTCTTCCAATGAGAGTTGCAATAAGATTGAAGAGAATAGTTCGATAGAGATAAAGCTTATATTAGCCATGGTAAGAACCCATCCTCTTTCATACGTTTTTAGAGAGTTTCAGATATGAGGGTTTTACTATTTGTTGATATGTAATTTTTTGTGTGCTCACTAATATCCTTGGATTATATGTGAAGCTTTCATCAATGTTGCAAGGCTACCTTCATTCTTTACTTGTAAGGTTTTGTCTCTACTATTTTAGGATTTTTTTTAATAAGTAAAAACAAACAAAAAAATGTCTCATTTTTTGGGTATATTTCCCAAAAAATCTTTATTGTTTTCATAAATTAGAAGCCATAACTTGGTCGTTCAATGATTTAATTAGTGGTTGGGATTTTGTTTTGATAAAAATAAATTATTGTGGGACATATCCATGGATTACATGACCCATACCTTCAATGGATATGACTATGGGAGCCATGTCTTGCACCCATTTGGGAGGGGTTGTGATCATGGAAACCATGACCTATGCCCCTTTGGGGGGGTTGCGACCATGCACCATGGTATACACCCTTCATAAGGGCCATGGAAATGGGATTTCATGCGCTCCTTTCTGACCTTGGACTTTTTCACATGCGTCTTGGGCTTTGGACTTAGCTTATGTTTTGACTCTTCCATGCAAATTTGACTTTGTGCTCGAGGTTTGGCTTGGCATGGCTTGTGATTTGAGTGATATTACATGACCCATACCTTCAATGGATATGACTATGGGAGCCATGTCTTGCACCCATTTGGGAGGGGTTGTGATCATGGAAACCATGACCTATGCCCCTTTGGGGGGGTTGCGACCATGCACCATGGTATACACCCTTCATAAGGGCCATGGAAATGGGATTTCATGCGCTCCTTTCTGACCTTGGACTTTTTCACATGCGTCTTGGGCTTTGGACTTAGCTTATGTTTTGACTCTTCCATGCAAATTTGACTTTGTGCTCGAGGTTTGGCTTGGCATGGCTTGTGATTTGAGTGATATTTGGCTTATGATTCGAATGTGGTTTGTATTCACTTGGAATGTGATTTTAATGGGGTTTGACTTGTCTCAACTTGTGATTTGAATGAGGATTTGCTTGACTCAGCCACAAGTATTGGTGTGGTAATATATATGGGCCAATCCCCATACTTGTTCTCTCTTTTTTGTCAAAATCTCTCTCTCTCTCTCTCTCTCTCTCTCTCTCTTCTTATATATATATATATATATATATATATATATATATATATATATTATTTTCTTAAATATATCTCTAGAAAAAATAAGGCAATACAACAAGTTGAATAATAATAAGGATTAAAGATAAATCTCTAGAAAAAAATAAGAACAATATAGTAGGCCTAAAATTGTAAGTCAATGAATATTGGCTTATCATGATTCACACCATACCACATGAATGACTCATTGTCCCTTATGGGTTATAAATGTATTGATGATTTGGTCATGGGTATATCCTAAGCTAGGAACTTGCAAGTATGCAAGGAGATTTGGGTTCAAACCCTGGTACTGATTATCTTCAATGATTTTACTTGGTTTCCCATTCATATTCATCTTAAGTTTTTTCTCATTTTCATTATATATTTTTTTTAAATTCATATTTAGGGGTTCAATCATCTTCTTACTTGGGAAGGCACATATGCATGACCTAAGTCTTAGATCCTATGCTCTGATACCAGGTGTAGGGCCTAAAAATGCATTACAATTTACTAGATAAACAACAAAATGCTTAGGTTTAAAGACCAACATTTACAACATGCAAATTAAGTAACACCTAGCAATTTGTAATAACCAACCATAATACTACTTCCTGATGCAAATTTTAGAAATGTGACCTAATCAAGAAAAATAATCGGCATAACACAACCTAAATGTGGATTAATGTTTAGTAAATCAGCTAAAAGATAATCTAACATTTGATAATTTAGATGTTATAACCAAAAATGAATCCCACCAATCATTTACACAAATGCACAAAAATACATACTAGTTTATGATAACCAAATAACTACATATAATGTCATACCCATCAATCAATTTATCTATTTACAAGTAACTTTAAGAACTGAATATACTACAAATCAAGATAAATATTGGAGGAATATCTAAAAGTTTCATGTTGATATTGACTTATAGAAGATGCAACGATTGACTATCTCCCACCAAGTAATAACCATCTATCAATAGTAGCATTTAGGCAAGAGGTTGGGGAAAAACATCTTCTCCCAAACAACCTTTCAATCATAGATAAAGTTCCCATGAAACCTTAATCATTAAGTCTATACCAATTAAAAATTATCACTTCCCCTCATAACTCTAAGTTTCATGTAGTTCTCACAATTCCTTCCTCAACCCCATCCATAAAAACAAAAATGTACGTCTAGAGGCAAGGTGAAAAATAACTCCAAAAATAGAATCACCCAACCAACTCCCTTCTCCTCTATATGAACCCCAATTTAGGCACACAGTTTTAAATAAAATTTCATTTATTTACATTCACACCTCCATTTGTCATCCTCATTCAAACTCATGAAACACATCCTCATTTTGTCAATTTGATTAATCTTCATTAATTGTGCATCGTTTATTAGCATTTTATAAATAAATTATATTCTTACTTGTTTCTTATGAAAAGAAATATATTTCACTTGAAATGCACAACCATCACACAAAATTCACCTAATAATACACTAGTATTTTTATCACACGGTTTATAGTTTGGGAAAATACCAACCCAAACAACAAGTGTGTGACAAAACTGGGAACACCTATCACTATCACCTCAATAGATATCCCCCTCATTTTAGTGAAGGACAAGTCCAACACAAGGGAGGATTCCTGGGTGACCCTAGCGGGATTGCAAGGGGAGAAGCAAGGAACTATAAGAACACCCATATAGGTCAAGGTATAATATGAACTTGAGGCTTGAGGAGAGAGTCTTTAGAGTTGGTAAATGGTTGCCAAGGTTGTGTACCTGCAAAACAGTGTTAAACAAACAAACACAAGACAATATATGATGATATAAGCCACAATACAAGTGGGGAATTAGAAAGTAACCTTGTTTTCCCAAAATTGCAGTAGTAAAAAAATATTTATCACCAAGATTAAAATTATAACAGCTACAAATCAGAACATCAAATTCAACATATAATATTGGATAACAATGCTTGTAATTAGTAGACAATATTCCAATGTTTAACACAAACTTTGATGGCAATAGAGGGGTTGTAAAAAGAGTTTTGTTAGACGAGTTTTATAACAACCCTATGGCTGTAGAAAACTTTTTCTACAAAAGTAAGTTTTATCCACTGAAATTAGCGAGTAAACCACCCAATCAATAGCTTATCATCAATAGAACAATTATCACATCCTACAAGTAATTTTCAGCCGTAGAAAAGTGGAAAAAGAGTATGAGAGAGTAAGCTTGTTTCATCCCTACTGGTTGTACCTTAATGTTAATTAAAAAAACATAATTACTTAGCCAATCAAGATTCCCTTGGAGGACCAGAGAGCCAATAACATATATAATTCAAATTCAACCTTGAACAATTCAATCTCTTAAATTTCATGTTTACTAATGCAACAATATTCAATCTCCAATACAATTAGTGCCTTATCTATTGGGTTAATGGAGTCTTTTGCTTAGAAAAAAACCTAGGAAACAAAGAGAATAAAATTAGTATTTGAGAATTAAACCCTTATAAATTCAAAGAATACAAAAAACCTCCAAATCATCTAGCCTAAAAATCCAAGCGTAGCTAGGGTTTGATAATTTTCTAGGGGTGTAAACCCTCTTGCTCCCTAGAGAAGATAAATCATAGCAAGGTCTTGCTACAAGGGTGTAAACCCTCTTATTCCTTGTAGAAATCTATGTGACATTTCAATAACAATAGAATAAAATTCCTTGATGGAGGGTGTATACCCTTATACTCCTCCTAGGGTTTGATTGTATAACATTGAAATTAAGAAGAAAAACAAAAGATAGCATAAATGTGTTACCTAGTCCAATAGATATCATGAAAAATCATTACTTATCAAATAAATTCCAACAATTTTCCAAGAAGAAGCATCCAAGAGAAGTCATTAGCCTTTATTCCACCAATAGACAAGTGCAACATCCATAGTGACCAAACATAAGAGAGAGAGAGAATTGCCTAAGAGGGTTGAATTCCAATCTAAGAATGATTTTCCAACTGATAAGTTATGATTTTGTGACAAGTGACTTGCCTCATATTTATATGAGGAATCCCAAACCCTAGTTTGTTCACTTTACAATTAAAGCCATGATTTTAGGTTAAAACCTAAGTTACAATGCTTAATTAGCAAATTGATTTGTCTTTTTTCCCACATAGGCTTACAAAATGACCAAAAATAACAAAATGATAGGACATAACCCATAAAATTCCTCTCCAAGGTGGCATGTGTGATGGAAAACCCTCCAAAGGATAAGACTTCAAGTTAGAAGGGTGCCACATCATCCCAATATCAAGAAATAGAGTGGGGCTTCAAGCCCACAACATCACCAAATGTGCCAAATATGCCAAACGTTCCATCAAAATGTGACATCATACCACCTAAGAGGGACATTTGGGCATAAGAGGGCGACATCATCTTCTCTTAGTGGTTCCAAGCATCATTCAAGTGATAAAGTCACTTTCCCAAGTACAATGTTAATCTTCCAAGGTCTCCAATGAGTGGGGTGCTACATCCAGCCAATGGGATTTCAAGCCCCTATGAAGGTCCAAGTGGATTAGTTCCTCCATGAATAGCTTTCACCAGGAAAGGTCCTACAATATAAACAAGTACGCCCTCTAAGGGTATGCAAGTCACATGATACAAGTCCACAAGTCACATGTATCATTCCAAGTAAGCCACATTTAATAAAATAACCACCCAAACATGTGCATTAAATCCCCCCTTTTCAAACTAAACAAATACTCAAATACCTTATAAAATTTTCCAAATTTAGGTATGGGAAGGTTGTCACAGTGCCCTATTGGGTAGGCCAATCCCCAAGTCAAGGAAATTTTCTCAAGAATACCCTCTTTAATTCATGTAGTGAGTATGAGGTGGATGGGGTAGTACATTTAGGCACGGGGTTCTTGACATATCAAGGGCTCATGTTGTCTCATTTGTGGGTGCCTTTGTAGAGGGTGTGTTGCATCCCTTCATTTGCATTGCAACATTTTTCCAATCCCTTTATTTTCCTTCATTTTTAATGTTTCGAACATTGAGTGCTATATGCAAGGAAATAAAAGGAGCATCGCAATGCCACTTGAAGTTAGAACACATTGAGTGTCATATGCACTGGAAATTAAAGGACACCCCAATGCATTGCCCCATCAAGAGGTACATTTGTATTCATTTTATTTTTTAAAAGGCCCTTCATTTCACTACTACATATTCAAAAATTTCGGACAAATTATTTCCGATAGTACGAAAAAAATTGGTCGTACTGTCGAAAAATACAAGATTTAAATATTTCAATTTTTCATTTTTTTTTCAATCTCGCCCGCATTCGTCGTAATTGAGATGTCTAGGGAAAGGTGTCGGAATTGATACATCTATGGCAAGGTGACATCAGAATTGAGACAAACCACTATATTTGTCTCAATACCAACAATAATACTACTAATTGTTGCTCCCTTCAAACGGTCACCCACTGTTTGAAAAATTCAACATTGACTTGGTCAACTGTCGTCGGAATTCAGACAAACAAAAATTACAAATATGTTTCATTTTAGAGATGTTGCGACAATTTTTCTATAACAACAACGGTTCATAAAGGGCATAAGTTGTTCTTGTCAAGCAAAAAATATATTTGTTTTTATATGTCAATTGCATTAGAAAAATATAATAGATATTTTATTACACCACTCATTTTTATAATATAATCATCACTTTAATTTTGTGGGGAAGAACATCAGAAAATATTAGAGGGAAAAAAATTAAAGATGGTGAAAAGGGTGAAGGTAAATGTTATTTTCCTTGAAAAAGATGTTGTATTGCACATCCCGTAAGAATTTTAATAGCAACGAATAAAAGACATTGTATGAGATATGGCCACATTGACGAGGGATCTAATGAATATTGTCATGTGGTAATTAGTTATATATTCATTATATGTCTCTATATTGATTGTATTTATAAAATTTTATATTGTTTTAATATATGTTATACACGCTAATTTGGCATGAATATTGTTTGTAATTATAAATTTAGAATTTCCCCTCACAACTCTAAGTTTCATGTAGTTCTCACAATTCCTTCCTCAACCCAATCCAATTAAGGTCAAGTTAATGATCCCATGGAAGAAGATGAAATTAATAACATAGTTCAAGATCATGGGACAAATAAAATGATCTAAGACTTGTTTGCTTAGTCGGATGAGGATGGGAACAGTGTTGGTATTTATGATGAACCTCTGATAGAAATGGAAAATAAATGACTTTCTAAAGGTTCAAGAGAAAATATCATCTCCGCTACATTGGTGTTGGTGAACTTTGTTGAAGTTTGAGTAGCTTCGGAAGATATTATTATTATATTAGATCAATTCAAAACCCTAAAATAATAATATTATGTTGTATTTGTAAATTCAAACATATTGTTCCTTTTTAAATCAAATGTAAATTAGAAAGTATAATTTGTACAAGTGGGCCCTAACCTGATTTTAGGGTCGCTCAACTTGTATTTATAATAGGATAGGTGCCTCATTTGGAGAACACACACAACACAAGTTCTCTCTCTCAAGTAAAAGTGTGCAAGTTTGAGGAGGAGACACAACTACAAAGTAAGGGTATTTTGGTGAAGGGTTTTGGTTATATATTGGAGGCCTATCTTGGTCTAGTGGTGTGATACCCTATTTTGGTTAGGGTTTCTAGTATATATTCTAATTTTCTTTTGTTTTGTGAGATATATCTTGGAGAGAGACATTGTACTCATTAACGAATCTATATTGAAGAAGATTTTCTTAGTTTTCTCCCCCAAGAGGGTTTCCCAGGATAAATCTTGTATACACTGTGGATGTCTTTCTTTCAGTGAACTTTATGCTTGTAGGTATTATTCTGATAGTTAAAAGTTAAAAAATACAGAATGCACTTAACTACTTAAGCAAGTTTTTAGCATGGTATCAGAACGGGCCTGAAAGAAGCCATTTTCACAGTCTATAGGAACTTGCCGGGGAAATCAAGATCATAGGAAGACTCTCCTAACCCTAGCACATCTTTTCCCTGGACCAATTTTGCAGTTTCTGAAAATTAGGGTTTCTGTATTAAACCCTAGGTGATTATGTCACCCTCTTTCTAAAGGAAGTTGGTTAAAGTAAATCCATCAAGGAGTTCGCCTAAGGAGGGCGCATCTATTCCCTGGACCAAAATTCCAAATTTCTCAAGTTGAAAAATTAGTGTTTCCTCATAAACCCTAGATCAAGACGTCTAGGCAGTTGTAGACTGAAGTTGGAGAAGTTCACTTTGGAATAGCACACTCTCTGGTAAGTTCAAAACATTTCTTTGAAAATTTTCTATTTTCTTATTATATTTTTGTCCCAGAGCAAGATGACTCCTAGCACTAATCTTGATGAGAAGCTTGAGGGTGTTGATAACTTCCTAGAAAGGAAGTATAGAGTGATGCTCATTCTAGAAGAAAATTATCTAGAACATTTCATCAAAGAAGAAGTTCCAGAACCATAGGAATATGTGGCCAAGGAAAAGTACAATAAGAGTCTGGTCAAGGCAAAGAGAATCATTGCCGATTATATCAAGGATCATTTGATCCCACATGTCTCAGCATCGAAAAATCCCAAGAAAATGTTTGATTCCCTATCCTCAATTATATGAAGGAAAGAATATCAATCGGAAGATGACGTTGAGGACACAACTCAAGAGTGTGAATATGCAGAGTTCAAAAAGCATTCAATCCTACTTCACAAGGGTGTCTCAAATCAAAGAACATCTTGAATCCATTGGAGACACAATCGAAGAAGTTGAAAGTGTAATGACAACATTGTATGGTCTCCCAATATCTTGGGAATCATTCATTCAAGGAATCTTTTCAAGAATGGTCTCCTAACATCTTGGGAATCATTCATTCAAGGAATCTTTTCAAGAAGAAAGATAAAAAAAATTAGAAGACTATGGGAGGATTGCTCCTCGTGAAGAAGCCATATTGGTAGCAAGAGAAGAGAAACTAGGCCATGAGGAAAATCAAGCTCTAGCATCACATACAAGAAAAGGAAAAGATCAAGAAATAGGTTCACCTACACAAGCTAGAAGTATCAAGGGTCACATAAGAAACATAAGTTTCAAAAGTATTACTCAAATTATAGATGCTACATCTGTCAGAAGATGGGAAACATTGTGATAAATTTTCCCAACTCAAAATATTAGGTTAGGTATGAAAGTATACAAGACATCATGCGCATATCATAGAAGATGATGAACATGATCGTGATATAGAGCCAAAGAAGATGATTCAAGGGAAGCATATTTTTTAATATCATCTATTACAGGAACAGTTACTCATGGAAGGACAATATTGATTATTTGATAAGGGTGCTTCTAAGCACATGACAGTTCATGATTATTTCTAATTAGTTTAGAAGGATTCACCTCACAAGTTGAAGCTAGGTGATGACTATCAAGATCCCATTAAAGGAGTAGGACAAGCATATTACAGATTGGATTCCCTAAAACCTATGAACATGAAGGATGTTTTATATGTACATGGTTTGAAGAAGAATCTCCTTTCTATCTCATATTTCGATGAGAAAGGATTCAGAGTTTCTTTCTTTGATGGTGAGGTCTCATGTGGGAAAGAGGGAAAGTCTATTGATGATGTTATTGTGATTGGTTTTCAAGAAGGAGGTCTATAAAAGTTTAAGGGACATCCAAATTCAGCACTAGTACACAACACAGTTGCTCCAAGTGAGCTATGGCATAGGATATTTTCTCACATATATTACAAAGCACTACTAATCGTGAGCAAGATGGTGATAGGTTTTCCATAAATCCAAGTGGATCATGAAGGTAATATGCAAGGGATGTGAACAAGGAAAGAAAATAAAGAAACCATTTGCTGTGGATAGAAAATCCAAAGGAGCCTCGGATAGTATACATTCGTGACTTGTGTGGACCAATGTCATCCACTTCACTTAGTAGGTATGTGAGGCATTATGTTTCATTCATTTATGATTTCACATAAAATTGATTTATTTTGAAAGATAAAGTGAAGTATTAAACAAGTTAAAAGAATTCAAAGTACTTGTTGAAAATCTTTCTGAAAACAAGATAAAGATCTTAAGGTCGGATATCGTGGAGGAGAATTCACATCACATGAATTCAAGGCATTCTCAAGAAAGAAGTCAGATTAATAGGGAGATATTTACTCCTGCTAACTTCGGTGAGAATGGTGTGGTAGAAAGAAAGAACCGAACAATCATGGAAGCAGTAAAGGCCATGATTCATGATCAAGATTTACTAATGCATCCAGGTGCGTATATCCTGATCAGAAAGTATGTGCAAACAAAAAGTCCCACCATGCATTGGGAACAAGACACCTGAGTAAATGTTTACAGGAGAAAAACCAGAAGTTAGGAACCCGAGGATATTTGGTTGTCCAATATATGTACATATCCCCAAGGACAAGAGAAAGAACTAAGTTGGACCATTCAGGAAAGAAGGGTATTTTTTTTTATATAGTGAGACATCGAATGCATACAGAGTCTACATCCCGGGTCACTAAAGGTGATTGAGACTAGTAGAGATGTCACCTTCAACGAGGATACAACCAAAAGAGGATCGAGACAAAATCATTTAGATGAGGTCCGTGATGAGGAACCTGAAGCTCCCAATGTTGTATATACAAGTACAAGTGATGATGTTGTACTAGAATATCATTATATGGAAAAACCATAGAGACCTACGCATTCATCCCGAGAGATGAATACAAAGAAAAGAAGACCAACTTTGGCTCATGAGATTATTCAGGATGAAAATAAGTATGGTGCTCTAGATGGATCCTTCAGAGAAACAAAGAGACCATGACCATACTCTAGCTATGTGGAATTACAAGTGACATTATTTATGCTGATCCTACCGCTATGAAGAGGCTACAAAGAAGAGAGAATGGAAGGATTCCATGATCGATGAGTAGCAATCCATTGCAAAGAGAATGGATGTTTGGATGTGGTCTCGACCGAAAGATAAGACAGTGGTAAGTTCCAAGTATATTTACAAGACGAAGCATTTAGTAGATGGAAGTTTTGAGAAGTACAAAGCAAGATTCATGGCACAAGGTTATTTCTCCCCGAAGAAGGAATAGATTATGAGGAGAAAATTGCTCATGTGGTGAGATACACTTCAATTAGAGATATACTTGTGATAGATGTAGTAATGAAGTGGAAGGCACACCATATGGACATGAAGACAACTTTTCTAAATGGGGTAATAGAAGAGGAAGTGTATGAGAAGCAACCATGAGGTTTCGAGACACATGACAGTAAGACACGTGTAGATTGAAGAAATCCTTGTATGGATTAAAGAAAACACCCAGAGCATGATATGGCAGAATGGATACTGATGAGTTTGGGATTTACCGATGAGTGGTAAGGCATTCCAACCTTACTACAAGGTTGTACATGGTGGACTAGTGATATTATTGTTATATGTGGATGATTTGTTTTTAACAGGAGACAAGAAACTTATCACTGAAAGTAAGAGGAATCTTTCTATAGAGTTCTAGATGAAAGATCTAGGTATGATGCATTATTTCTTAGGTCTAGAGGTATGGCAAATATCGAGTGAGATTTTCCTTAACCAAGGAAAATATATTGTAGAGAGACTTTTGAAGAGATCTGTAATGATGGATTGTGAATCCATGCCTACACCCATGGTGAAAAATATGAAATTGTTGAGGATACATATTCATATATAGTTGATGCCACCATGTATAGACAAATGATTTGTTCCTTGATGTACTTAATGAACATATACGATATATGTTTTTCTATGAACATTCTGAGTCAGTACATGGTCGTGAACCTAGGAGTTTTCAATTTGACTGTAGAAAACATGTGATGACGTACATAAAGGGTAAAATTGATTATGGATTCAGATATGCTTTAGATCGTGAAATAACTCTACAAGGATTTACTGATTTAGAATGAATTGGTAATGTTGCAGACTGAAAGAGTACGTCTGGATCTAGTCACTTAGATCAAATATGATCTCATGGTTCATTAGGAAGAAGACTAGTGTGGCACTTAGCATAGATGAGGCGAGTAATCCAGCACAAGGTGGCTTCGGTTGCTCGAAAGATTTGATCTTATGTTAGAGGTGACTTGTATCTGGGGTGACAACCATTTTGATTAATTGGGTTGATTTTCATATGATCCCAACCTCAGCTAAGTCCAAGAGCATATTCTGTTAGTCCCATAGGTATGGATAAGTATCCCTTGTTTATTTGAGGAATAATGAAATGAATATCGCTGAATTTGTGGGAAATACTATCATAGATGGATAGTAAATTTCATACCATTTTCAGTGATATGTGGTACACGCTAGTTCCTCACGGTTGAGAAGATATGGCAAAGTGAAGTTGGAGAACCCTCATGAGTTATCTAGAAGCCCCCTAGAAGGTCAAAGAAGTCAATTATTCTAGAAGCTCCTAGAAGAAGTTTACTATTCAAAGTAGTTGTGACTAGGAGTTAATCATGGGCAAAGTTTTTGCAATAATAAAATAACTAAAAGACATTAGTTGCAACAAGAAGTTGTGAGTTTGTTATTTATGGTAAATTGGTCAAATGGGTAAAGAAGTTAAAAGTGGGTTATCCCTAAAAACAAGGAAAGTGGGTTAAGACAATTTGGAAGATAACCCCTAAAGGAAGCCACTTGAGAGTATAAATAAGAGAGTAATGTTCTCTTATTAGCATCTAATTTGATCACATTGAATATATATTTTAGAAATGTTATGGGAAGGTATCATTGACAAATCTATAGAAGTGAGTCTAAGTAGCCACAAAGTCCTGTGTCTCAAGGGTCGAGATTGTGGTATTGAACTAGGTTTTACTCAAGACATATGTAGGTTGTAGCATCTAGAAGGGTGCGTGAGCATCCATGGGCCATATGGGACAAAGCACTCTGACAATTCATGTATTTAGGGAAGACAAAGCACGAATCTATTGCTAAAGATTAAAAGGAAGATCGAATCTATCTTCAAACATAGGTTGTTGAGTAGAGAAGAAGTTATAGGAAGATCTAATAGTAAGAAGGTACAATTGAGCTATCTACAGTAACAAAAGGCATGTTATATGCTTATCTAAAGTAGATCCCAGAACATTTTGATATGCTCAGTAGGAGATTGATACTTTTCCTTTGAGGGATTGCTCTATTGTACAACATATTGCGTACAAGACAGATCTATAGAGATACAACGCTACTGTATTGGTTGTTTGTTGTTGGGATACTTCGTTGGGCATCTTGTTAAGATACATCCTATGTTATTTGGAGTATGGTTGAGGGTTTATGGGTTGAGACATAGTGGTATCAATGCAGGTTGGGTTTGAATGACAGTGAGGGCTCTGATGTATGGTTAATGTAAGGGGTATGTATATTACATGAGTTCAGTAAGACATATGTATGAACCTATTTCATGGTTGTGTTAGATCTACTTAAATGTTGGATGAGTATTCTTTTCTATCGATTCCATTCAGAGCTATACAAGAGTGATCATATAGTGACAGTAGAGACTCCAAACTGACACATACACAAAGAGAGATAGAGAGCACAATGTAATTAGTTATGCTTGTTAGAAGAACAGTTGTAGAAAGAAAATTAATAGACATCCATGAGTTACAGTAGGGAAAGGTGTGGATACATGTGTGTTGCAATATAGATAGTCGAGGATTTGGTGAATTTTTTGAAGAAGTTTGGTACATGTTGGGACAGGATTTCAATGATAATTATTACAATGATAAAGTTGATTCAATGATGTTGATAGGTTGTTTACATTTGATATATATACTTCAGGTTTGACTGCAAGGATAGGTGGTTGTATATGCCTTCCAATTGTAGTCGGAGAACATATAGGGGCTGTATCCTCCCTTCCGCTGTAGCCAGAAAATTGGGAGTTGGAGATTCCCTCAAAATGTAGCCTGAGAAACTAGGGGCTGGTTTCCTTCCAATTGCATCTGGGAGGACAAACGGTTGGTGCTTCCAATTAATGTACTTCTTAAACACATATAAGAAAAAATTCATGTTTTTCTCTTCCCGTGATTAGGTTTCCATTAAAATATTGCGTAATCAATGCATGATTTCAATGTTCATGTGATTTATTTATTTTCATTTATGAAATGATATTGGTAACTATCATAAGGATAACAATACTTTATATATACTATGGTTGCAAAATGATTAAAAAATCACTATTACTCCATTCAACCCCCGAATCCAACAATTGGCATGAAAGCGGGTCCTTCCAAAGGTAGTTTTAGCAAACCTGAAGGAGATCATGGATTAGTATAATATTAGGACACCACGCTTTGATGGAGAAGATTATTCCTTCTAGAGCAAAAGAATGAAGACACACATACAAGAACTAGGATTTGATGTTTTAAAATCGGGTAGTGCAGATGGATACAAACCACCAACCACTCCTCCAACAGAGCACAAAGATGGAAAATAAATCAAGAAAATATTTCAAGAGCCAAAAGTTCACTCCTAAATGGTCTAACTAAATCAATATACACCAAAGTTATGTATCATTGTAATTTTGCTAAAGAGACATGGGACAAAATCAAGAATATATATGAAGGAGATGAGAAAGTCGAGGAAGCCAAAATCAAATCTTTAGAGCAAAGTTTGAACAATTGAAGATGAATGAAGATGAAACATAGTTGCCTACTTTCTACGAAAGCTGATGAAGTAAACAGATCAAAGGCCCAGAGATGAGGTAAATGAACATGTTGTTGTCAAAAAAGGTATTGAGATCCTTACCAATGAGATTTGATTCAAACATTCTGTGCACTAGAAGAGAGAGAGGATTTAGCCACATCACTCAAGGATGAGCTGCATGGGACACTTACAACTTATGAGATGAGAGCCAGAAAGAAAATCCAATCACAAAGGAAGTAGCATTCAAAGCATCTAAGAATACAAAGAAAAGGAACAAGCAAAGCCAAATTCAGATAAAGATCAATAAAGATATCTCAGACTCCATTTACATAGCCAACTTCAAAAGGATGAAAAAGGGAACCAAAAATATAGAGGTGTTTCTATGTCCATTTTTTTAATTGTGATGGTATTAATACCTTTGATAGTAAATGTCCCCATAAGAAAAGAAAATAAATTAAGAACATGATACTCTGTTGGGTAAACAAACATGCAAAGGCAAAAGAACCAAAAATAAAAACTTTCAAGAAAAGCTTATACACCAAAGAAGACAATCTTTACTTCCAAGAAGATGAATTTAGTGATAGTGATACAAAAAGAGTTATATTCATGGAAATAGAAGAATCCAATAAAGAATACACAAAAGAAGAATATGAAGAATAATATGAAGAGGCATAGGTTGATTACAGAGAAGAATTTTTGAGTACCATATAAGTTATAGAAAGAGAAAAGAAGAAAAACAAGTCACCACAGGAAGAACTAAAAAGAAAGAGGGAGTCTGTAAATTCCAACTCAAGAACTAGATCAAATGATCACTAAATTAAAAATCCTAGCAGAAGAGACAAGAGAATTCAAAGAAGAACTCAAAGAACAATTAAATAAAGAGACAGAGCATTGGAAGCTCAGCATAGATTTTTATATTGAGAAAATAACTTCAGAAGAAAGACATGCAGAATAGCTCTAAAGTTTTGAATGAGATTATTAGCAGTCAAAGGCCACATCATGACAATTCTGGTCTAGGATACAACCAAATGGAAAATGGTTCAATCTCCAAAACAATGGATCATGAAACAAATCAAATAAGTTTTGCAAATACAGTGAGAGGATCAAATGATACTGAAGAAGACAAGAAGTTTAAAAAGGAAGATCATATATATACTCCACCTCCAAGAATATTCAGAGTTCTGAATCAGTAGTAGTCAAAAGTAAACAAATATCAAGAAGAAGAAGAATCTTTAAAAGCAACACCTTTCAAAAAGAAATCCAGCACACGATCAAACATTTTTATTGCATATGTTATTCATGTAATACTTTTTTGCATAAATATTTGAATTTTAGAGCTAATACTAAGAATAGAAACAACTATGAAGGCTATACAACAAATGCATATCCAATAAGGCCTAATTAAATGCAGAGTATAGAATAAGTTACAACATATTTGAATCTTTAAGTACCAAAATAGAATGCTACAAGTGAAAAATTTGGACACATGGCAAAATATTTTAGAATGAAATATCCTCCAAGAGAATCACAAAAAATAACAACAATCCCAAACAGAAATCACAAAGAATATGGATAAGGAAGACAAATCAATACAACAATGAAGAATGAAGACTTGCTCTACAAGCCTAACACAAGAAACGTGGTTGGTATAAGTTGACAATGGTTGTTCAAAGCACATGACAGGATATGATACAACTTTCTAACTTTGAAAAAGGAAAGAGATGGACCAGCCTCCTTTTGGAAACGAAAATTCATCTAGAATCAATGGAAGAGGCACAATGAATATTGGAAGTAAGGGATGCCAAGGCGTAAAATGTTCTACTAGTGGAAGATATGAAATACAATCTTCATTCACTGTAGCTTGGATGGTTGTGAGGAATGATTTTATTCTCCTCAATCTGTGTTCAATTCCCATAATGACATGAATAAATCTCTTAATGAGTATGTTGTAATGACTTAGAACCTATATGTATTGGAAAAGCTGCCTTTTGATTCAAAATTGAATAGCAGGACAATTGCTATTTCCGGAAAATATTCCTTCTTGTGAAAACAATGAAACACACTGAGTGTAATTCAAATGTGTGACCAAGTATACATACAAAACTTATGTTTGATTCACATAAATGAGAGATAAGAAAATCATATTCAGGAAGAGTTGTGGTGACAATTGTGAGAAATCCAAGAAACATATATGTACTAAGTGAAATTGCAAAAGAAAAGTACATTTAGGAAATGAAGATGAAGTTTGGTTATGGCATAGATGAATGGGTCACATAAACTTTGATAATATTTTCAAGGTCAAGAGACAGGAAGCCGTTAGAGAAATTCCCTAGATTGTGAATCCAACAAGCACATTATGCAAGCATTCTCAATAGGGAAAGAAAAAAAATACCAATTTTAAATCAAAGAATACTCCACAACAAGACTGCTAAAAATTGTTCATAATCGATCCAAATTAGTTGGACCAAATAGAAAAAAGGTTTGAAAGGTGAGCATTACTTAATGTTATTGGTTGATGATTATACAAGAAATATTGTAGTTTGTTTTCTTCTCAAAGAATAAGTCAGAGGAATTTGAGAAATTCAAAATGTACAAAGAGATGAAGTTGAAATGAAATAGATTCAAAATCAAATGTTTGAGATCTACAATGGAGGAGAGTTTACTCAAAAATTATGTACTTTGGCAAAGAAGAATGTGGGCTAAAGAGGCAATTATTTCCAGACACCACAAAAAAAATGAGTTGCTGCAAAGGAAAGAACATGATAGTACAGGAAATGGCTCAACTATGTTAATGGATTCCAAGTTGATAGACATCTTTTGGGCACAAGAAGTACATCAGCCTTCACATTCAAAACAAAGGAATTCTCAAAAAATAGTGATAAAAAATCCTTATGAGCTATGGAAAGGAACACCAACTAATGTGAATCTATTTCCTCAGAGTGTTTTGAAGCAAATGCTACATTAAAAAGAGAAGATGGAAATATGGGAAAGTTTGATTCTAGTGTTGACAAAGGTATACTTGTTGGTTACTCAAGCTCAATGAAAGCATACAATTTATTCAATCTACAGTTCAATAAAATTGTGGAAAGAATCAATGACATTTGATGAGATAGGTGGACACGACATAAAAGAAGGCAGGGATTCAATGGAACAAGGTCACAAAGAAGAAATAAAGGAAGAAGAAGTAGAAGAGAAATATGAAGAAGATAACTTTGCTGGATTACTAAGAGGGGTGTGGAATCAATAGAGCAATCCAACTTTTCTAATCCATAAAATGCAAGTTATATCAATGTAGCATTATCATCCAATAGTTGCAAAGTAAACAAACAATGAACAAAATGATAATCATACACATACATAGTACACTGTTTTATGTGGAAACCCAAAGAAGGAGAAACCACAAAAATGTTTCTTATTATATGTCTTTAAGAGTTATATTCATTGGAAGTGCCAACTTCATTTGTTTTCCAATCGCAATCGAAGGAGGCTCCAACCCCTAGTTTCTCGTGGATACAACCTTTTAGGAAGCTCCAACTCCCTTGTTCTCTAGCTACAACCAAAAAGGAGGCTGCAACCTTCATATGTTCTCCAGTTAGAACCAGAAGGTGGCTACAACACCTATCTCGCTTCCCTACCAACTTCCCTGAAGCATAAGTAGAATGATGGAACCATTGTCACACTATGACTTTGAGATATAATGTTGTAAACCCGTACCAATCAACTTACACCAAACAACATGTACCAATAACTCAACCATGCATCAACCTGTACTTCAACTCGTAATCAACATGTACTGATAAACAAGTGTATCAACCATGGCACCAACTTGTAATCAACATGTACCATAAACACGCGGCATCAACCATGCACCAACTTGTACCATCAATCCAGTGCATCAACCATGCACCAAAGAATAACTGCATCAATAATACAAACTATGACTCATCAATATGTACCAAAGATCATCAACTATACACCTCATGTATGTGCCAACTTATCAACTACATGTCTCAACTATGTACCCAACATACGTCAACCAAAATCCATCATCAATTTCATCATCCAAATCTGATTTTAAATCAGAATAGACCTCGGTGTATATGATCACATACCCCAAACCTTTCTTTCTAACTTTAATATCAAGAGACTAACATTTTCATCAAAATTTCATTTTAGTATCACATGACTAATTTTGGATTAGTCAAAAACCCTAACTTGAAATAATCATAACTATGTACCAGAATGAATAAAGATCTGAAAATGGTGCACAGTGTTCTTCATTGTCTTTTATGCACTTCCTCCATATTTCTCACTACTTAGAACTCTCTAAAAGGAGTTATAGCAAAAATGGCATACCTGTTGAATTTGGCTTATTCTAGAGAGTGAACTTCAGAGAGCATGCACCACATGGAATATTTGTTGTATTGGATATGAAAATTGTACACAAAATAATACAGACTGTAATCAAACCAAATAATTTGATCTTGCTGAATTTGGATATGTTGGTGAAGAATTTATGATGGGCTTTTAATTTAAAACACTTGCTTTAGACTGGGTCTGGGACTGTTTTCACAAACCCTATTTGCAACGTATGCAGTAACTCCCAAAAAATAAATCTAACCATAAGCTGAAATTTGTATCACACCATTTGATATGTTTCTTCAATGGCCTCCCACTTTCAAATTAATCATTCTAGAAAAAAAGTTATCAGGAAAATGGTGAGATGACACATGTAATTAACATACTTTAGAAAGGATCATCAAAAGAATTTATCCTTTCCTTGGAATTTCGGTCTTCTTTACTTCACCTTCCCTCTGAAATTCAGCTTAGATATCCCTTTGGTTACTCCTCACCACCTATAGATATTCAATATGCTCAATTTTTATAAAAATGAGAGAGCCTTCCTATTAATATTTATACCTTCATGGCTTCCTCAAGGGGTTACGCTTTAACCATCTTAATCACTTTCTCCTTATTTTAGGGTTAACCCACTTAATCTCCAATAACTCTATTATTTAAATAATTTCTTTTATATTCACTTTGACCTAGAGGCTAATTTATCACTTCACCTTATTATTTACCTCCTAAAATCTCTAAACTACTTTGACTACTTTGACCTTTGGGGCTTCTATATGACTCCATGAGGGTTCTCCAACTTCATGGCCATAAATCTCTAACCATGAGGGAAGTTATGTGGACATTCCACATACCATCGAAATGGCATGAAATTTACTATATATACAAAATAGTTTTTCCTACAAATATATCAAAACTCATACCATTATCCATCAAAAAATCCTATCCATTACTCAAACTTGGGTTTTCCAACTTCTCATCGCCATAAATCTCTAACCATCAGGAGGAGTTATTGCGGATTATTCCATACCAATTCAAATGGAATGACACATACCATCCATATAGAGTAGTATGACCTTCAAATATATTAAAACGACACTATTATACATGAAAAACCTTGGGTCCATTGGCTCAAACCTTGTGCTACCTGACCACTACTGGACTTTCCCAAGGGTTGACATCAATGAAAAACCAACCCAACTAATTAACAATCTCCTTTGGAATTGATGAAAACACTCCGATGCAATATTGAAGTCATGTCATGCAACATCAAGTCATATCACTCATGCTCCCCCTATGACCATCGGCCCTCGAACCATGCCTCTGCTCAGATTCCACAACATCTCCTTTGTCATCAATGGAAAGGTATCTTCCCATCCGGGACTACTCTAATCAACTGCCCTCGTGGATAATATTCCCCTAATTGAACTCTTCCTGAATTTGATCTCCCAACCCTAACTATCCTCTTTATGGTGCCTTGTAAATCTAAGATATATAAGATAAGTATTCAAAAATTATTTCGGAGAAATTACCCGTGTCTCCCTCGTGAAGATACTCAAAGGTTTCTCACAAAGTGGTTTTGTAAATATGTATGCCACTTTGTTTTGATCCCACATATTTAACTATGATGTTCTTCTCTGTAATTTATTCCCATAGAAAGTGATAATTTGATTGGAATGTGCTTCATCTTGGAGTGCATAACTGGATTCGAGATAATGATGGCAATTTGTATTATCACAATAGATTGGAATACCATTATATCAACTTGTATATCCGTCAGAGTTTGTTTCATCCATGTAACCTGTGTACAATATGTTGTTGATGCAATATACTTCGGGCTTGTAGATAAGGATATTGATGATTTTTTCTGGCTTAGCCATGATACTAAACACTCACCTAAGTAGAACGCTTCCATTGAAAAGCTCACAGCCATCAATGCAATTTTCCCAATCTACATATGTGTAGTAAGCAATATGATATACATCCTTTCCTTTGGATACCATAATCCAAACTCTTATGTTCCTTTGAGATATCTAAAAATCCTCTTCATCGCTATGACATGTGTTTCCTTTGGTGCCGCTTTTAAAATCGTGCTACTTGTCCAACTACCTGACATTTGGTCTAGATGCTTTCACATATAGTAAGCTGCCAATAATTGACTTGTATTGCCTCCTCGTCCAGACTTTGAATCATCATATTTTTCAATTTGGCAAACTAGCTCTGTATGTAGGGAGTGGTAACTCCGTTTGCAATCTTCCATTCAACTCCATTTAGTACTCTCTGATATACTTAGTTTGAGAAATAAAATTCTTTGGTTTCTTTGACGATTTGAAGACCCAAAAAGAAGGATAGTTCTTGAGTAATGACATTTAAAAATTCATTCTATATATCCTTGTAAATTCATGTCTTAATCAATCATTCCAAAAATAATATCATCAACATAAAATTCAATTAATAAAATACTATCTTGATTTACCTTGATGTAGATTTTGTTGTATGCACTTCCTTTTCTTAACCCTACATCTTGTATATATCTATCTAATCTAGAGACCATGCTTTAGGAGCATGTTTTCAGACCATACAAGGCCTCTTCAATTTACACACATAATATGTAGTTCTATGACAACTAAAAATCCTTTTGGTTGTTCAATGTAGACTTCTTTTCAAGTTCCCCATTTAGGAAAGATGATTTCATCTATCTGATATACTCTAATATTCTTGGAGCAAGCATAAGATAAAATAAATTGGATTGCTTCCATTCTATCAATTGGGGAAAATGTCTCTCTGCCAAATTTGATTCCTTCAACTCCTGTATGATCTCACATACCACCTATCTTTGTTCCTCAGAATCCTATCCATTTTCATTCAATTTATTTCCAAATACCTACTTTAGATCACATTATTTTTCTTTGGTCTTGGAAACCAATTCCCCAAGTGTCATTCTTTCTATTTGATCCAATTCTTCATCCATGTCTGTCTAAAAATTCATCCTTGTTGGCCTCTTCAAAAATGTTTGGTTCAATAGTAGAGAGAGTGCTAGGTGTGTTTGGTCTCGTGAAATGCATTCTTCTTCTAGTCTCCAACTCTTGCATCTTTGTTTCGATAACATGATATGAAGGATGATTCTTCCGCATTCGTTTTCTAGGTGTGTTTGGAGGCACTTGCTGAACTTGATCTTTTTTTTTTTTTTTTTTTTTTTTTTTTTTTTTTTTTTTTCTTTTTTATTTTCTACTTCTTCTTCATAAATTTGTTCCATTGATTCATTTTATTCTTCCTTTTAATTCTCGGCTACATGTTTCATAAAATTGTTACATTGATGCTTTCCACAACTTTGTTCAATCTCATATTGTAACACTTGTATGTTTCTCCTTGTACTTGAGTAAACCAACAAGTACTATTTGTCCATGTTATCCCAATTTCTAGGGATAACTAGGAGATCATGTCTCGAGGCCCACAAGTCCTAGACATGGAGTACCAAGAGGATTGACCCTAAGCATGGCCCTGAGGGCCCATCCTTTCTTTCTTCATCAGATTCATCTTGTCAGAAGCAACAACATTCATCACCATCTATTTTGGTCTTGTTCGAGTAGCTCTTGCTCCATGAGGTAATCTGTCCAGGTAACCTCGGTATGTGTCACTTTTTGATCATTATAACCTTTTGGATATATGCATCTGAATCCTTCTATCTCCACGAACGCTTGGATATTACATTAACCTAATTTGACCATGTGTTGGGAGATTGATTGTATGTCCTAGGCAGTTTTTCCGTACTCCATGGGTTTTGGTTTGCCACCTGGGGATTTCTAAAGAGCCATCATCCGCTACTATCATACCACCACTTTTTCATCTTTATTTCCCACTCATTTATCCCATTCCCTTGTTCGGGCATTGGAATGACTGCTTGTAGGGTTTCACCTTATCTCTAGGAAGAAGGGGCTAAATGCCTAGTTGCAAAATCAGTTGGTAAAAGATAAAGCCTAAAAATAAACCTCGATATGTCTTGCCTGTGGATCCCCGAGACAGCAATAAAAGCCTCTCAAGAAGAAACAAGAGGGACTCCAAAATAATAAACAAGACCTAGTCAAGAGGATAGGGTCATCATTTGTTGTGCCCTATTAGGTTCATGGGTACTCTAGTCAGCATGACATTGCTAATTATTCCGTTACCAAGCCAGTGCAGTGACCTTTGTTTGCATGGTCAAGGGAAAGGGGTCTCATCAATGAGCCAAATTTCTCATCTCTTTGAGTACTTTTGGGTAATATCATACCAATACCATAAGTGCTATCCTTCTGTTAGACCTTGAATAAAAAGAAAAGAAGAAGAAAAAAGCAACAAAGAAAGAACAAAGGCAAGAACGAGATTGGAAAAAAATGCATCCATAATAGGTACAACTCACCTTCTACAAAGGCACCCATGATAACATTATGCACCCCTGCCTCTCACTCTACCCACTTGTCCGACATCCTATCCACATCAACTCATTTACATGGCTTGAATGAAAACCTTTCCGAACTTCCCATCTCTAGGATACTAGCCCTATAGGACGTCTTGTCTTTTTTTTTCGATCTTGTATTGTGGATTTTGTAATGTCTTTGAGTTATTGAACGATGTATCGTGGCTTTTATGCATATGTTTGATAAATATTAATGATGAAATGTGATTGACATGGCTATGATCCTAAGGATCAATGAGCCCATGGAGGCATAGCTTTTGATGTGGAGGACCATACCCAATGGACAAGTACCACTTGGACCTAGACACACATGGGGAGATGATTAGTTCCACTCATGAGGTTGAAGAGCCCATCATATGGTTGTTGAGACCCCATTAGAGGCAGATAGAAAGACAAGATGCTGCTTGACCCAGGTCGCTTGCACCTAAGAAGAATAGGATCGCTTCACCGAGGCACTCTTTGGCAGAGTCTAACTAAGGGAATCACCCTTCGTGAGAAACTGACTCGGGGAAGGCCCGCAGCATCCCCATCCTTGCTATGGACATCAACCAAACCATGGTCATTCTTGGAGGGCAGATCACAAAGAAGGGCACATGTGGCATGTTGAGAAGTTCCTGGGGCTAACGCTTGCCTCCTCGACGTCTCTCATCCGCCCTAGAAAAGGATAGTGCCTCCCTTGAAGGGGATTTTACCTTATTCTCAAATTTCAATTAGTGTTTTAATTGGACAATTTAATGTAAAATAGTATTTTGGCCTTGTCGGCCATTTTTTATGACCTAAAAATTAATTAAGGTAATTGATACAATATATATTGAGTAGTTTTATTCTGCCTTTGACATAACTCATCACCACTCTCCTAGTGAGGTCTGATTTTGTGCCCTATTAGGGTTATAGGTTGATTTGAGGAAGTTACGACCTGTTTGAGGAGGACTCTTTTGGCAATTTTATGGTGTTTTCTGAAGGAAGGCTTCATACAACTAGGGTTTGCATGCCATTTTCTTGATGATTTGTAAGTATTTTCAAAACAAAACTTTGATTGAATGGTTGTATTTAAATTTCTGCATCTATTTATAAATATTGTTGAATCAAAACCCTAGGGGACAAACACAAGTAGGTCATTGTCTCATGTCCCCCCTGGGATAGAAAAACATTTTAGCCATTGAAGAAGAGGAAGAGATATAGCCATTGCTACACTCTTTCATTCTTCCCTAAGCTAGTTGTACCTTTAAACTTCAAGAGGAAGAGGACGTCCTGTGCCCAGGTTATCTACACCTAGGGTTGTTTTTCTTTTAGGGTTTGAGATGAAAGAGCCTTGCCTTTGCAACACCTCCCTCTTTAAACCTCTCTTGTCTTGATTTACTTGTCTTTTGAGCTAGCTGTTTGGTCGAAGGAGGAGAGAGCACGAGGCCTTGTTATAGAAACACCGGAGTGAGCCTATATCCCCTAGGGTTTTGTCTTTAAGGTCCTGCTATTGAAACACCTTGAAACCTTTCCCTATTGTCCTTTGAATCTCATCCCTTCAACTTACGATTTAAGTCACTCTCGATTACTTTGTGTGAGAAGAGCCCGACGCCCATCAGCTTTAATGTCACAATTTGTTTTAAAGGGGTGATCAAATGGAGGAAAATCCCAGGAGATATCACTCTAACTGGGATCGGTCTCAAGAGCAGATAAAGGAGGTCTTGATCCAACTTTAGCCAATGGGTTGATAAAAGGGTGAGTAGGTAAAAGACTTAGCCAGAAGATGAACAAACATCTTTGGGCAACAAGCTTACTTACTATTTTAAGAAAGATATCAATGCAAGCTCGCTTTTGGTCTGGTCTCACTTAAACCGAGAAGGATCTGACTGATCCTCCAATTCCAAGTCACTGAGCGTTGGGAAAAATCACAAGAATCGGGTTAGAAATATCATAACTTCTACAGTGATCCTACCATACATCATCCTATAACAACTATATCTTGACTGGACCCTCCACTCCGAAATGCGATTCTAACACATTGGAACAAAGATGTAAAAGAAACCGCATTCATCAGCAAGAAGTCTCAAAAGTGCATATATAACTAGAGTATCAGTGCTTCACTAAAACTTTATAAATCAGGAGCTCATCTCAACTATCCATAGATACAAAATGGTGAAAACGCCATATATTTAGAATAATCAATGTAGAAGGGAACCAAGACGATGTATTGAAAGCTTTGCATCTGCATGGCTTCTGACAATCTACAACTGCTATCTTTGAATAATCGTGCACCAACAGCGGATGCAATCGGATTCCTGACAGCTTCGTGGGTGAATTGATGTGCCTTTAATTCATTGCCATGATTTCTCATTATGGCGGAGACGATGTCTAACCACTACCAACCGCTTCAATAACTTTCTTTCTAGGGCCGAGGACGACGTGCCAAAATTTCAACATTTGGGATATGGAAGACTCCTCGTTGCCACCGAATAACCGAGTAGCTCGAGGACGTATGGAGGCCAACGCTGAAGTGGGGAACGACGACCAGGTGACGATCACAAATCACAGGGCTAAGTGCAAGAATCCATGAGAGGGTGAGAGGTAAGGCGGAGATGACATAAGGCAAAAGGATATGTTTTTAGAGAAGGTGGAGAATGGACGGCGTGGGTGAGCTGAATGATGAGACAGGGAAGGGGCTGCCCTGGGATGAAAGGGGTGGAGGAGGCACATGACACACGGCAGCCGAGGAAGGTTGTTCCGGAGGGATGACATGGCGAGGAGGGCCCACGCCGCTAAACATAGGGGAGATAGAGGGGCTTATACTAACCCAAATAGTCATGATCTCAAGCACTTAATCCTCAAACTGTCAAGTCACAGCTCATGATCTGACCTCCCCTTAGCTGCAGAAAAGAGGGGGTCCGAACTCTTACTCACCTGATCCCATTTCTCTCTCTCTTCTCTTCTTCCTCTCTTTCTCTTCACAAGTTAGCTGAGGTAATTCCTCGGATCTCGGACCCCCAATTCTGGGCAGAAAGGGTCCGGAATCACACTGCATCAGCTGATCCGGCCGCGGATCCTACCGGCCCAATCTTTGCTTTTTTATTTTAATCAAGGGGCCGACAGCACCGGTCCTAGGAAAAGTGGGTTTTTTACCCATCCCTTTGCATTCTAACCCCCCCTACAAGAAATATCGCTAACATCTAGCTCCATGGGGGATAGAGTTGCCCCGTGATGCTCTAAGAACTCTTTTGCAGACTTACTGCCTTTGTTGTTGGGCTATGGAGTCTTTTTATTAGTCCTAAAATAAACAAAACAATATTTTACAAACAAACAAAAAAAGAGCCGCATCAGCGGCTCACATGAAACATTTTTAAGAAATGCCCATTGAATGGGCCACTAAAAAATTCATCAGCTTTCCCGTGACTTTCGCAGAATCTGTATGTGTTGTTTGAAAATATTTCAAGGATCTTGAAAGGTCTGATCCAGAGGTCATCAAATTTACTGTGTTTTCCATTCTCCTGCCTGGTATCCGCATTTGAGCACTAGATCACCTCTCGCTTCAAATCTTCTTCTTTGTTCTTCCTGGCTAAAATCATGTTTGGATCTTCCTCACTGACATTGTAGGCTCATTCATGACTCGTTTCCCCTTCCATCCGCCGCACTCTCCACCTATCCGATGAATCCTTCCGGTACATGATTAGGTTCCTCTCCTTCCTTTAAGACCTCGAGGAATTTGCCGCTTAAGGCAATCCGGTGGGAAAAACGACTTATTCCGTAAAACAAGTTGGAAAGGTGGATACCCAGATCTCTTTAGCTCGTCACCCGACGGCCTGTAGAGAAAATTTGAGCTCGAAGCCCGTGCCTTCTGATTGTCCTCCAAGAGCTTTTGATAAGATTTGATCAGCTTATTGGAAGATCTCCGCTAGGTCCGTTCTCTTTGAGGATAGTATGGGTAGAGGAACCAAAGGAAATCCCGAACTGCTCATGAGCTTGACTAGAGGCTCGCATCGAATGGGGAAGTATCATTGCTGGGATAATGCTAGGGTAGCCAAATTTGGCTATGATGTCTTCCAGGTAGCTGATGATTACTTTGTGAGAGGTAAAGCCGGTGGGGACAACCTCATCCACTTGGTGAATAATCACCGCAGCGAGGGGATCCATATCCGCGGATGGCCACTTGAGGGAGGATGAATTCTCCGATGAAATCCAACTCCCCACCAAAAGGTGCCTCAAAGCTACTACATGTTTTAGTGGTAGAGATTTGAGCTGTTGTTTCCCCGAGAACTTCCGCATTTAATGCAAGCCCTAACCTCCCTGCATATCAAGAACAGCAGGCCAGCATTACCTAACCCGGAGGATTTTGTAGTCAGGGTCTTCCAAAAATGATGACCCCCGCAGACTGGTATGAAAATCGAACATCACCTTCCGGGCTTGCAGCGGGTCCAGACATCTTAACAATATCCCCAGAGGGTCTCTCCAATACAAGGCTTGTCCAATAAGGCAGGATTTGACCGCTTTGAGTTTTAACCGGGTCTCTACTCTTTCCTCAGCCGTCGGGCTTTAATTTTCGCAGTAGTACAAGATGTCCTTGTACTAGGGACATGCCGCTAGTGGTATGGTGATATGGGAATTAATGTTGGATGACTCAACTTGTTCATTGATACGAATCTCCGTAGTTTTAGAATTGATCTCACCCAACAACTTGGCTGCCTTGCCTTTATCAACTTCTGTGGCGACTTCCGTGCTCTAATTTGAGGATCTTAGCCATCTTATTTTCCCTTCTCCCGTGATATGTCGTGTCAGAGTAAGGATGTCCTTCACGAGGTTAAAGGGACATATAAAGGATTTTAGAGTGCAAGACATACGTTCTCGAAGCCTTGAGAGCCTTCACCAAATGCATAGGCCTTCTTTTCCATGATTCATATCCGAAGTTCAAAGATCTCTCAATGCCTTCATGAAGAAGGCAATGTCGCTTCCACTTTGATCGCTTTCTCCGCAATAGACCGCTAAGGCTGGAGTCATCGGCTAAAATGAGAAAATCGTGAAATCTTTAATAACGGATCGACACAAAAATACCAATGCTTTCTTTATCCGGGCAAAAGATCCCCTTGATTTAGCAATCCACTTTATTTCATGGCCCCTTTCCCGAAAGTATGGTCAGAATGTGGTTTATCACCAGCTGGAATTTCGAGATCTAACCTTTCTTAAAGTTGACTCTTCCCTAAAATGCCCGGAATTTATTTCTTTTATGGACCTGGGTAGTGACATGGTCTGAATTGCTTCCACCCTGTTTGGGTCAATCCTTACTCCTTCTATTGACACTATGTGACCTAATAGTTTTCCTCCTGCATAGCAAACACAATGATTTCGTTTACCGATAGGCCATACCTTCGACACTTCGGGAAAACTCTTTTTTAAGTGGCAATAAGAAATTCTTTTATCGGGCCTTAGAGAAGACTGATGTCATCCGTGATATCACCAATTTAACCTGTCCTTTTCCTTAATGGTTAGTGTCCATGGCTCACCGGAACAACAAGCCCCGCGTTTCGGCGGAGTCCAAAAGTCATTTTGGCATATATGAATGTTCCCCATGGAGTGATGAATGCCGCTTTTTCTCTCTCATTCTCGTGCATGACCGAGTCCGATTATATCCAGAAAACCATCAATCATGGATATCATGACGCGCCTAAAGACCCTTCCTCAGAAAATGTGTTCCGCGTTGGGCAAAGGAGAATTGTCCTTTTCTGAAGTTTTGTTGAGGTTTCTGAAATCAACACAAGGTCTGATTTCTCCGCTTTTCTCACCGGACTAAATTACCTATTCAATATCCTAATGACCCGCATCACCATCCAAAGCAGCTCTTCTTTACTCCTTTCTCCATGACAAAGAATGATGGATTTTATCTATCCCGCCTTCTTCTTGAATGGCTTTCTAGCCTCCTTTTAGCGGATTTTGTGCTCATGATCAAGGTGGGCCATACGCTTGAGGTATTTTAGGTCTACGCAAACACATCGTGAGTTCCTTCAAGAGTTTAGTAACTTACTTCCTTCTCCTCTTATCAAACTCCTTTGAAAGTTTGACCAATTTTAGGCCCTCGTGCGCTTCATATGTTCTATCTGCGAATGGTCATCATCATCACCCTCAAACCTTTACTCACGGCCACATCATTCTCACGAACAATCTTTCTAATGGGATCACCCCGGAAATGTAAGATTGCTTCAGGTTCATGATTTCACCCGGTGATCAACAATTTTATTCACCAATTCCATAGGGTGATGGTCATCTTCCTCTTCATGATTCTCATCTATGTGCATTGTGGAAAAGTCATTATTTGACTCGAGAAATATTTCAATTTCTTGATCATCTTCAAACACCTCCAATGTTTGACATTGTCCGCATAGAAGGTATGTATTTTATTTCAACGTCAGACCCATAGCATGATTTGGGGAACTTTGCTATCAATTAGTCAGTTAAACAAATTTAATTTATGTATCTCTTTCCCTTGGAATGCAGGAAGGTGCCGTGAAGGAATCATCGGACCAGTCCCATGTCCTCATGCTTTCAGAATTCCCGAAATGAGATGCTTAGTCCGATAAATACTTTTGACCTTCCGACAATCACCAGATCCCCAAACATAGCCACTTCCTTTGATGCCCATTTCTTTGCATCCTAATCCTGCAATCCGGGCTTTCATATCGGCATTATTGGTGACTCCGACCCAAAATTCTCAGAGGATAGAGATGGTTCATGACAAGGTGGATGTAAATATCATCTCCCAAGACTACCATAATCGGGAGAAGAGGCTCCATAAGAGAACATATTCCAAATAGAGGAAGTTGAAGGGGAGGTCTCCCGATTAAGAATGGGATGCTTTCTCGATCTGCAAGGAAGCCTGTGGGTGTGGGTGGAGTCGAGTAAACTGAGCCTAAATCAAGGTCTGTGTATAGATGGATGATTGTAGGGTTATCTACATCACAATGGTAGGCTAGCCGGGCTTCCAGACAAATTCTATGTTCTCCAAAGATCGGAATGGTGGCATATGTGAGGTCCGACCGCAAGGTTCCTCTCTAATCTCTTTATCTAGGATCTTGACAACAAGATGCCAAACTTAGGGGGGGACATCATCTACCACAATATCCATGACCATACTCTTCATGGGCAAATGAAACAAAGACTACTAGGTTCCATCACTCCTAAACACTGGACCCTTCTGGAGTCTAAAGAATAGAGGTCATGATAGGCTCATGTGACTTCCAGCCCTAATTCTTCCAGGGCGATCTTTGGGCATGAGGTCAGGAGGCCCCCAATCCATAAGGAAATTATAACACTTATCATGGCACCAAAGGGATGTGTAGAAGGGAGGGATGGACATCTCTGCCTTCTACCATGGGACCCAGGACAACCGCAGGCCTTTCATCTGGAGGTTTATGGAGTCCGTGAGAGGATATGAGGCTTCTGGATTTCTGTACCAAAGTAGCTATTTTTTTGAATTCCCATGTCTCCATTTAGCTCTAAGAGGGCATGAATCTCCGGGATATTTTGAATCTCATGTTCAAATTGAAAGAAGACATAGGCTTTGGGATTTCTATAATTTCAGGAACATGAGTATGAACAATCGGAGAGAGAGGTTGGGCCTTATTACCTCTGGTGGAGCATCCTGTGATCTCATTGGCAAGCTCCGCTTCTATTGGATGGTTCGTGAACATCAGTGTTGTTTATCTTTGGTTCTGACCAAGTTGTACCTCGCCGACCGGCCAGCTATTCCTTTACTCAATCTGCTCAAATTTATCTCATCCATGAGAGACTCTTTCATGCCGATCACGATGCGGGAAAGGGGGAGGACTTCCATCTGTGGATTTTATGCTCAAAGCTCATCTCCCCTTCTTCCTCTTCATCACCCACAAAATTGTTCTGAAAGGGAACCTGAATCTTTGGTCATCTCGCTCCTTCTTCTCCGCATAGTTGGAGGAGCCAAATTATTTGGCCTTCTGAAACTTGCCCCCGCTCTCTAGTTCGAGGGCCCTTGTACATTTGCTTCCTTTTCACACTCCACATCTCCACCTCTTCCTTAAGGAGGTTCATAACTCCTGCCCACCATTTACTTGAGAGTGGGGTAGTGATGGGCCGGAAGTTGAGACTTCCGATTTTTCCTTTCTTCCGTCTCTGTCTACCGGGCTTCTCAACTATTAGCTGCTAGTATATTAGATTCCCCCTCTATAGATGCATCTTGCATCCGAGCCAAAGAGGTGGCTCTTCCTTCTCTCAACAAAAGACAAAATCGTGTATCAAACAGCGCCAAAGATAGGAAATTTGGAGCAGAGGCCTCGGAGGCTTCTTAATCTCTCTCGGTGAGGAATCTTGTTGTACATCTTATTAAATATTTTGGAGAAGTCCGACGCATCCCTTCCATCTTCCTCAGAGACCCAAACTACCATGTAATACATATAATCTTTTATGTCTCCCTAACGCCTTCAAGAAAACGCTATCCCAAGGTCAATGCCAACAATAGATCCAGGGCCACCAACCATTTCCTCACCTCACCATCAAGGCTCGGACAAAGACTCTCATCCGCATATTATTCACTCTCTATTATCTGTTGTCTCAGAGAATAGAAAAGGAAGCTAGGTGCTCAACAAGAATCTCCCTCACCACCTAACCTGGGCATATATTTCAAATAGTCTCCAAAGCAGGAGAGGGTTCAGAGGCTCGGGTAGAATCAAAGGAGCATATCTCGCAGCAACTATAGCATCCATCTCACCAGAGGGGTTAGAACCCGCCATAGGGATATTAGGTAGAGGAGAAATCGAAGGAGAAGTAGATAAAGGGGAGATGCTCTGAATGCATATCCTTGGAGGAGATAATGAGAAAAACAAGGAAAAACTAAGGGACTGAGTGTAGATTCTCTCGCTAAGAAGAATAACAAAAGGAGGGGTGGTGAAACCCTTATAAGCTTGAGGTCTGTGATGAGGAAAGACCTCCGGGGAAGAAGGAGTGACAAGGATTTCTTCCGGCACTGCATTCTAAGGAGAAAACTCTGCAAGAACACTCAAACTCTAGAGAACGGGGGACTTCGGAAGAAGGACGACTAGGAAGTTGTTAATAAGAAAATGGAGTTCTCACAAAGGGAGGGTGTATACCTTATTCTCATCTTTAAACTTCTTTGCAGATCTTCCTTTCTCGCATCGCCTTCCGCCTGGTAGCTAAAGGCAAGTGGGTTAGACCTCAGAGGTTCACTCTCAAGCCATAGTTGATAGTGCGTGTTCTCTCGAGTCACAATGGAGTCAGCCAGTGCATAGTAGCAATTTTCTCGAAATTGGAGCATTCGATGCACCTTCGTAATCGCTTGATCTTTGTCGCTCAACTCTCGAAAAATATTCAATCTCACACCACTTCTAAGAACGGCTGAATGTTGGCTTACTAAGTCACTCCCGGATTGCTTCGGTAGAGCGTGAGCCCGACGCTCTAATCAATTTAATGTCACAATTTGTTTCTGAAGTAAGTGATCAAATTTGAGGAAAAACTTTGAGGAGGTATCATTCTAACTCGGGGACTGAGTTTGGTATATATGGTGACAAAGGAGGTCTTGATCTAACTTCAACCCACTGGCTGAAGTTGGTTGATAAAAGGGTGAGTAGGTGGAAGACTTAGCGAGGAAAATGAACAAACATCTTTAGGCACTGTGCTTACTTACTATTTGCGTAAGAAAGATATTGGAATGCAAGCTCATGGTTCAGACCAATGAAATCGAAGGACTCACCGATCCTCCAATTCCAAGCCACCAAGCATGGGAAAATCACAAGGACTGGTTAGAAACATCATAACTTCTACAGGGATCCTACCAACATCATCCTATAACACCTATAGCTCGACTGGATCCTCCACCTCCGAGCGATTCTAACACAGTGGAACAAAGATGTAAAAGAAACTGCATTTATCGTGCAAGAAGTCTCAAAAGTGCATATATAACCGTGAGTATCAGTGTTTCATTAAAGATTTACAACCGAGCTCAAAATTCTCAACCATCCATAGATACAAAAATGCATGCGAAAACGCTTACATATACTTAGAACAATCAACAGCAGTGGAACCAAGACGATGCATTGAAATCTTTGTTCGTGACGGCTTCGAAGCAAATAACCTCCGGCTGGGTCGCGGCAACTTAAGTCGACGCAATCTAATTCCTTTGTCGGCTTTCCACCCGCTAATCGACGGCCTTTTAATTCGGCCGCAGATCGCTCCATTATGGCGAGACGATGTCTAACCACCACCAACCGCTTCAATAACTGGCTTTAGGCTTGAGGACGACTCAGCAAATTTCAAGATTTTGGGATATGGAAGACTCTATGCTACACTGAATAACTAAGTATCTTGAGGACAGGCTGAAGAGGCTCACGCTGAAGTGGGCTTAATCCACAATTTTGTAAGTGATGGACTACAATCAGCAGGGCGATGTAAGAACGATGAGAGGCTAGAGAGGTGGCAGGAGATGACATAAGGCAAAAGGGATACAAGCAGGGAAGGTGGGAGAATGGACGTGGCGGGTGGTGAGCGGACGATGAGACAGGGGAGGGGCCACCCGGATGAAAGGGTGGAGGAGGACATATGACACACTACAGCAGGAGGAAGGTTGTTCTGGAGGAAGACATGAGTGAGGCCCACGCTAAACATAGGGCTTAATCGGAGGGTGAGGACTAACCACCGCTGGATCCAGCACGTGACCACCTGGCTCTGGAAGTCAAGGTTTGTTTATTCTATCTCCGGGCTTAAAGGTAGAAAGTGGGGGTCCGAATTGCTCTATCACCGTCTGGACTTGGGGCTAATCACCATTGAAGAGGTGTGCCCCTGATTCCAGATCTCGCTTAAAGGCAGTAGAAAGGTGGGGGGTCCGTAATCACACCGCACTGGTTGACCCAGCCAGATCCTAGCCGGCCCAATCTTGCTTTCTTTATTTAATCATGTACATTAGCACCAACTTAGGACAAGTGGGTTTTAACCCATTTTTTTTCATTCTAACCCCCTTACAGAAATATTCTTACTAATTTTAGGTACTAATCTTTATCCTCCAACGTTGAAGTTGAAAGGGATTGAAATAACTCTCAAAACCTCTTATAAATTGAAACCCTAACTTAACCTGCTAACCCTAGAAGGTTGATAACACCCTTGGTTATTCTATCTTGACACAACAAATTTCATTTATTAAGCAATTGGAGGGTGTTTAAAGCATTTATTGAATGAGGAATTCATTGGATACATTGATTGCTACATCATCTTGATAATTTCTATTGCGAAGTAACATTATTTCATCATATATTAATTAAACATTGACTTCACTAATATTTATTGTTATAATTGTTTATATTGATATCGTATAGTCTTATGAAGTAATTAACCCATTGAATATATAGCTTGCATATATATATTGGTTTGTTTCACCCGGTACATTCTTTGGGCCTTCATTTCATTATTGGTTGTTTAGCCTGACTCGCTTTGTTTTGGTGGTGACATGTGAAGGGGAAACTTTACTTTAACTTTAAACTTTTGCCTCTTCAAAGCCTCAGGTTACCGGGATGTCTCAGGCCTAACCTCCCTAAAGAGAAAGAATCTCCCCATTGTGGTGATATTGGGTGATAGGTCTGCTATGCCGCCTTTGGCCTTCTAATTCGTAGAGAGCTACTTGACTACCTAGCTACAAACTGTGCGATAACATTTTGGAGTCATTGTCGGGGAACACTGAGTCAATTATCCTCAAGACAAAAAACCTTTTCGGTAAGCCTTGACTCAGAGCCTTATCTTACAAGCTTACCTGGGGACTCCACTACAGTGATTTCCCTTATCTTTTGATAGTTTCAGGCAAATTATCTGGCGACTCCACTAATATTTCTCAGGGTACCACCTTACTTTTTGTGATATTTCCAAGTTATGGGATCATGGCACACTGGGAACAAATGTATCCGAGTATTGATTTCAGAAGTTTTTGAGGATACCCAAATTACTTTGATACAAAATGGCTAAACAACTCTCCAACATTTTTGGGCCTCCCAACTCCTCCAATCATAAATTTTTTGGAGTATTTGAGCAAGATAAAGTTGGGAGGAGAGGATGCTCTTATAAAATTGTTCTTACTCACCCTTCCATCCTACTTACAAGATCGTTTTAAGAGTTGTTGCAAGGACAAGGGCATATCATATTTCATACACCTCATCAGTAGGTTTATAGACCTTACTAAGCTAGATTTCCAAATGTATGAAGATGTCCTTCAAAACCTCATGGTAGCCTTAGACCACAAAGGATTCACCACTGAGATTGTAGAAGATCTCAGGAAAGAATATCATGATCAATACCAAGAATCCTCTTTTATAAGAGACGAAGTTTATGAACACCATTATCAACCCCT
>SNQJ01S0053413.1:23058-45061 GCA_010110895.2 Picea sitchensis | reverse complement strand
TCCCTTGTTGAGAAGGGTTTCCCAGGATACTTCTTGTGTTCTTGTGCATGGTGCTTCTTCTCGTGATCTTGGTTGCTGCAACATTTATGGTTATGGTTAAATGATAAAAATGGAATGAAATTCATGCTTAACCTTGACTATTGAAAAATCAACACAAGATGAATTGCGCAGTCTCACCCGAGATAGTTCTAATGGGTGGCTTCAACACTAAGGTGCTTGAAGCCTGGGATATGAGTGGGGATCTGCGATTAACCTTTGTGACCTTCAATCATTTACTAGTTCATACATCTATATTTATTACACTTTCATTCTTACTCATGCATTTAAAATATCATATCTAACTAATTCCTTCATTAATTTACCTAATATCTAATCATCAACATCAAAGAAGATACTAACATTTAGTCACATAACGCAAGGTCTACCATGGTTCACCCCTCCTGGGATACATCCACAAAGATTTGGCTATTCTTCTCTTTTATTATTTTGGTTCCAACAATACAGTGCCTCACGCATTACAACTCTTCGTCATAATAGGTCAATATCTACAATGAGGTGGACTAGATCGCACCAGGATCCTCAGCCTGTGATATAACCCTTAAGCTCTACCTTAGTCCCTCTCCCCAGCTCAAAATCTTACAAAATTAGATCGGAATTATAGTTGCATTAAGCAACAACAACTACTAAAAAATGTTCCAACCACTCCTCAAAATCCCACTCAAAACATAACCATCTCCCAACTTAGGCCTCCTAGATACCTACTTATACATATATTCAGCTTACCAACCATTACATCTTCTTACCAAAACCCTAACCCTATCATGTCTAGGTCTTCTTGAATGTGTGCCTCACATGTATTCCTCTTTTGTATGCACGCCTGTTTTACATGTGTTGTTTTTCCTGTGTGCACATCTGCCTTACATGTGTTTCTTCTTCTGCATGCCCATAGGTATGGATTTTGTGCTCTATTTAGGCTAGTTAAGGTAGTTATTGTGTTTTTTCTCTCAATTTGAAGCTATTTGTACCAATTTATAGAATAGTAGGTTTAGTGTGAGATTTCAACATGAATTTCATCTCCCAAAATTTATTTATATAGAGCAACAGACCACACAAATATGTGTGTGTGTAGATGACTTCAATAGTAAGTTAATCTCCCCAAACAAAAATTATACTCAGTAGTATACCACATAAATGTATGTATTCATATGTTTCATGATGATATAATGAAAATGAAGTTCCAAAAATAAGGAAAAGGAAAAAATGGTGATGCGGGGTTTCATAATCAAAGTAGTATTAGGAAGGTACCTCAAGTCTTGTTCACAAGTAAGAAACCCTCATAAACTTGCTTTCTTCATTATGGGCTAGGATTTGACAAGAAAAATGACTTGTCACAAAATATTTCTACCCCCTCCCTTGTTATACAACAAACATCCTCTCCTTTTGAACCTTATCAATCATCTCTCACTAACCCTTTTTACCTCCCCACTGATCCATTTCCTTTGGTATACTTGCATGACCACTGGCTAGGCATGGGTTTTATTACATCCCCATAAAAATATGATGCTCCTACCATCTCCTCTAACCCGAAATCCCCCCTACCATTGACCCCCACACTTCATTTAGCCTCTGACCTCCCTTCCATTTTCCCTATCCCCACCAAACCCTCTTGCTTGAACATGACCAATGTCCCTAATGGACACCTAGATTGTCATCTCCCTACTAAAATACCTTAGTCATAGACTTTGAGGAAGAGAAATGGGAGGTGGAAGTGATTATGTATTAAAAACTATGTGGAGGATATGAAAGTGATTATTGACCCATCTCTTTTTCACATAAATGTCTCTCTACACCAAACAAACCTTCATTAGCTCGTTTCACATAGGATGTTATCAGGAGCATGATCTCTTAAAGTAATTTCATAGGACTTGGGACCACATTTTGGTCTATACTCCTATGACACATATGGGAGCTCATAGATATAATACCTATATGTTCAACCTAATGGAGGATAGAGACAAAATATATTTTGGAAATCCATGGTTTTGGGGCCACTCAAGGTTAACCCTACTTTGATGGCATGTAGGCCTTGACCCCATCTCGGAAAGGATTCACAAAATAGCCTTATGGGTGAAAACAACTTGCCTTATATCGATAGAGTTTTAGGATCCGCCTATATTTAAGATCATTAGGGATATTTTAGGTACCTACCTTCAAATTAATCTAGAAACATATAAGAAGAACACATTAGTGGCCATGATCTGTGTCAAAATGGACATTTACATGGGTATCCCATATGTAATAATGCTTGAAACAAGGGAAAAACACTATGTAAATACCCTCGACTACAAAAATGTGTCATTTGGTGATCTATAAATTGTCGTGGATATTCCACTGGAACTGTTATCACATAGGTTTGTCAAGAGTCATGTGGGTTTGTTGAGGATACCTAAGACTGTATCTTTCCCCTGTCTCTATCCTTTTCACAGGCTGAGTCTTGAAGTTTTTCCCCCTTCGGCCGACAAAATTGATTTATATTTGACCTTTTTCGTTTGCGCGCCCTTGTTTCCATTAATATCTTACCTGAAAGAAATCACGAACCCAAGCCTCTCGGTTTTTCTCCGAGGATGAGAACTCACCTCCTTATTTCTAGTCATTTGTCTCCCCATTTCTCCACCTCACAACAAAGTTACCAGATCATTTTTCATCAAGGCCGCAACCGTGGGCTCAAGGTGCATACTCAAAGTGGTCCATTCTGGACTCAAATCAAGAAAAAGGGCAGGTTCTGCTTTCAACGGCCGAAATTCCAAGAGTAGTTCAGATCGATGGCTCACGGGCATTCAGGAGTCCAAAATTGCATGAAGTATAGTGCCATTAAAGGATCCAAAGCCCGAGGCGAACACGAGTCGTTGATCTGAAGGGGGACAAGTGTCAGCTGATCCAAGCGTTCAGGGGAATGAGCTTCGGGAGTTTCGAAGTGAGAAGTGCATAAATCTTCTAAAGAGACGAAGCTCGAACTCCCGAAGCAATTGTGGACCATTGAACTCAAAATCAGTAGGGAGTATTTGATCTTAGCGGCAATGCTTCCCAAAGCCCTGAAGTGCTAAAAGTATCGAAGCGGATCTCGGTCATCCAAATACAGAAGCCACGCGTCATCATATCTGTCACTCCAGGAGTTTTACATTGAGAGTTTTAAATTGAGAAACATTGCAATGTCCTGAAGGGTCGAAGCCTGAAGTGGCCGAAGTGCCAAAGCGCCCAAAATCCCAAAGCGCCTGAAGTCCCGAATCACCCGAAGTGTTGAAGTGCCCGAAGTGTCAAAGTGCCCAAACTACCGAAGTGGCCAAAGGCCTGAAGTGAATCTGAGTTGTTGATCAGCAAGAGCTATGTATCGTCAGATCCATAGCTCCAGGTAAAATCACATGGAAGAGGATGAGGTTTGAGATTTGATTTTCCTGGAGCCCGGAGGCCCGAAAAGCGTCTCAGTCGTCGATCTCTAGAGGCCACTCATCGTCAGATCCTTTTCTTCGGATGTTTTTCTTCGAGAGAAAGTAAGTTTGAGTTTTGGTTTTCCTGAAGCTTGAAGGCCCAGAGTACGTCTCAATCGCCCGATTCAAATGGACACACGATGATAGATTTAGAGCTCCAGATAAAAGTAGTAGAAGACAGAGGAGGTTTAAGGTTTGAAAAGTCTGAAGCCTGAATCACGAAGCAGATCTCGATCGTCGATTCAAAAAAGGAAGATTTGATCCCTCGATATGAAGAACTCCAGAGCTGGGTCATTGATCAGGAAGCTTCATCTCAGACCACGAGATCGATGGTCACACTCCATTGCGGGGTCGGAAGGTGCGCAAGTTTTAAAATTTTAAGGGCGGGATGCAATTGGAACCACTGTTTTGAGAAAGGGACGCTTGGCGGTTCATTGTAAATTGCGGGGGAAAAAGCGGTTTTCTTTCAAACCAACTTTGGCTGTGCCCATAAATGCGCATTCGCGTAGAGTCATGGCCCTAGGTCACATTGAAAAAGGAGCCAAAGGAAGGGGAGATACCCCCAAGCCTAGAAGAGCCAGATATGTGGCAGCCATCAGTACGGACATTTGGCACCCTTATAGCCTTAGCATGTGGCCACCCCATGATCATTAAGTCTCGTTCAGTCTCCGAGGAAAAGTAGTAAATGAAGGGTAGGTTTGGTGGTTGAAACCTTGGCTCACCCCATAAAAAAAAGGTATGGAAAGTCTGGTCATGGGGACTGAACCGTCAGCCCATGGTACCCCTGTGAGCAATTTTCCTGCAGACCCATGTTGATCTGAGCTCGCATTTGACATAAGGGATACATGCATAGTCTGACAGAAGAAGTCACTGACGCAAATATTTGATTGTAGTTGCTAGGTCACACTCTTGATGGTGGCGAATTGTTCTGAGTATAAATAGATAGTTT
This sequence comes from Picea sitchensis, assembly GCA_010110895.2. NCBI lineage: Eukaryota > Viridiplantae > Streptophyta > Pinopsida > Pinales > Pinaceae > Picea > Picea sitchensis. The sequence continues at coordinate 40,627 of SNQJ01S0053413.1, read as the reverse complement.
TAATATTTTGCTAAGGTCATCAACTGGTTGAGTAGAGCTCCCTATTTTGTAATGTTTTGATGCTAGAACTGTTCTCTGGTTATGTATCAAATTTGAGACTTTCATGTTAATAGAAGTCAAATTGTTTTCATCTCTCTTTAAAAACTATGCTAAAACACTCGGTCATGGAGGATCCAATCGATGGTTGTTATGTTGTTGTAATGTAGGTTTGATTATAGTGGTATCATGACCATTTTTAGTCAGTTCCCTTGTTATCTTTCTCCCTCTTACACTGAATGGCTCGGGCATGGAGGATCCAATCGAGTTGTTGTAGCTGCATTGTGATGTAGGTTTGATCATTGTTTTATTGTGACTGTGTTGTTTGGACATATTTCAGTGTCTAAATCTTGAGCTCAAGAGTGATCTTGAGTCTGACCTTTTCTTCTCCAAGTTGCTTGAAATCCTGATCCTCATTGCAATCTTATTCACCTTTCTCACTAAGTATTCCCTCTACTCACACTTCAACTCAATTCACTGACTGAAGTTAATGTGGCCCTCACTTTTCTGTGCATTTCTTGTCCAGTTTCGTGTTGAACATCATTCATATATTGTGTTTTGTCCATTGACCTCCACTCATATAAAACCAACATCCACCAAAAACTCTGATGGTTACTAGGCTTATCCTCCCACAATATGAGGGTGACTCTCAGTGCTAACATTCTTGGCGTCATTGTCAGGGAACGAATTGAATACTTTTCCCTGGGTAGAATGACAACGAGCTTATGATTCTGAAGGTGCATCAGATATCAAAACCATTGAATATTGCATTTGCACCTGGCAAATCCACAGTGGTGACTCCACTGTCTAGACTCCATTGTTTCAGTGTGGCTGCCTCTGGCTATACCTAGATCCCCCTGGGAGAACACAATGATTAGATCTGGTCTTTAGTGGTGAACAACGACCAGACACACTCATTATGCATATCATTCGCCTGACAACTCCATGATTAACGGATCAATTGGTGACTCCACTGACTCAAAATGGAAAAAATCCTGGCTCGAAGGTTTTTTCCTTTTAATTTTTCTGTTATTCTTGGTTTTCCTAATGTTTTCCCTACTATAAATGAATGGGGTGATTATTTTCCCATATTTAGAGAGTGTAAAGAGGACAACCCTGCTCAGCATCTCCTTGAGTTTCATGAACTCGTGCATCAATGGGAGATACATCATGAGGATGTATTATTGAAAATGTTCATGTTATCATTAGCAGGAGATCCTCGTGGATGGTATCATTCCTTACCCGCTTCTAGCATCTCCTCCCTGGGAGAATTTCATGCAGCCTTCAATAGACATTGTCAAAAGTTGTATTCCTCTAATTTTATTTTTCATAATTGTTGTGAGGAATATTATGAAAGTGATCAAGATATGATTGTTTCTAGCGAAAGATGTGAGGATGAGGGCTGTGAGGAGGAAGGATATTCTTTGGGTGAGTTGGTGGAACTGGTAAAATCTCTTTCTGCAGAGATAGAGGAATTGAAGGCAGGTTTTTCTCGCCGCTCTTTCGAAGAAGATACAGAGGATATTTCATTCTTCGAAATGGATGTTCTTGGCACCCCTTATTATGATGAACAAGTGATGGTGAATACTGACCAAGAAAAAATAACCTTTGATGGATATCCCAGCAAAGATGACGAAGAGCTGAGATTTTTCATGGTTCCTGTGTATGATGATTGTGAACCTGATCTAGGGAAGGGCCATGAAGGAAAAAAGAAGGAGCCGCATCTCTCATCTATCTTAGATCAGAGTTTTTCCCCTTTCAATTTCTCAGCCATATTTGTTTATCCACATCCGGTGACGGCCATAAATGAATGGGATGATTATCTTCCGAGATTCATAGGAAGTGAGCATGATGAGCCCGGTAAGCACTTATTCAATTTTTATGTATTCATGCTTGAGCATGTTTTTGTTCACGAGGATGTATTGATCAAGATGTTCAAATTTCTTTGGAGGGAGATGCTTGTGAATGGTGTCAATCTCTCCCTACTACTAGTATCCATTCTTTGAAGGATTTTCACGATGCTTTCACTTCATATTACGAGAAGATTTACCTATCTCATCTTGTTTTGGATGACTGTTGTAAGAAGCTTGCATTCTACATCCAGCATGTGATAGAGTATTTCTGGTGTGATGAGTCTGGTAAAGACCTAATTGAGAGAGAAAGCGAGGATAAAAATAAAATTCTTCTGCACTCACCTGCCTCTGAAGAGTATTCAGAAGCAGAAAGCATAAGCTATCAACCTTCTTATGAAGGCGAAATATCATACCAAGAGCACCATGATAGAGAGGAAGAGCCATCCATGGATATACATGAAGAGTCTCCTTGCTCTCAGCTAGCAGATGTTATCGGAGCAGACATAGGAGAAATGGAGGAGCTAAAGGTGTAGATTATCTCCTGTCCAGAGCCTATGAATGAGAAAATATCACCTGAGATCGGTTGACCCGCATCATTCCTCTACCCTCCTATACACTCTGAGAATGTCAAGCGACGAGTGAGTGACAATGAAGCGTAGGAGGTAATTTCTTACCATTCGAGATTTCCTGATTATAAATTTTGTGACCCCATGGTGTTGCATATGGAACTGTGTTTTCCAAAAGCATTGGAGCCTGCAAAATTATTCATATTAGCCTCACTTGGAGGTATTTCCAATGTTCCAATACACGTTTCCTTTATGTTGTCATACTTCCCTTACATTTTATGGATTATTTGTAGAAAAGAGAAGAATTTTATTACCGATCAGTCTCAGTAGCTATGGTGGAAGTTTTCTTTCACCTAGCACTTTGTAAAATAAGTTAGTCTAAGAGTGTACATAAATAAGCTCCTTCTGGAGCCCATGTGTTTTTTTTTCGTTTTTAGTAGAGTAGTGTACATATCTCCCCATTTTCTTTAGAGAAAATTTTGAGCTAGACTCCATAGCCCAACAACTAAGGCACTAGAACTATGCATTCTTGGAAGCTCGCAGGGAGCATGCCATCCCCTGTGGAGCCAAATGTTATCACATAGGGTTGTCAATATTCATGTGGGTTTGTTGAGGATACCTAAGACTATATATTTCCCCTGTCTCTCTCCTTTTCGCAGGCCGAGTCTTGAAGTTTTTCCCCCTTCGACTGACAAAATCGTTTTATGTTTGCCTATGTTTGTTTGTGTGCCTTGGTTTCCCTTAATATCTTACCCAAAATAAATCGCAGCCCCAAGCCCCTCGGTTTTTCTCTGAGGACGAGCACTCACCTCCTGATTTCTAGTCGTTGGTATCCCTGTTTCTCCACCTCACAAAAAAGTTACCAAGGTCCTTGTTCATGCAAGCCACAGTCGTGGGCTCAACACACATACTCAAAAAGGTCTGTACTGGACTCAAATCAAGCAAAAGGGCAGGTTCTTCTTTCAATGGTGGGAATTCCAGGAGCAGTTCATATCGGCGGCTCATGGGAATTCGGGAGTCCAAAATTGCACGAAGTATAGCGCCATGAAAGGAGCTAAATCTCGAAGAAAACACAAGCCATTTATCTGAAGGGGGGCATGTGTCATATGATCCAAGCGTTAGGGGGAATGAGCTTCAGGATTTTCGAAGTGAGAAGTGCATAAATCTTCCAAAGAGCCGAATCCCGAACTCCCAAAGAAATCATGGACCATTGATCTCAAAATCAATAGGGAGTTGTTGAACTTAGTGGCAGTGCCTCCCAAAGCCCCAAAGTGAATCTCGGGCATCCAAATCCAGGAGCCACACGTCATCAGATCTGTCACTTTGAGATTTTTAAAATGAGAAACATTGCAAAGTCATGAAGGGTTGAAACTCGAAGTGGTTGAAGCGTCGAAGTGCCCAAATTCCCGAAGCGCCCGAGGTGTCGAAGTGCCCAAAGTCCCAAAGTGGTCGAAGGCCCGAAGTGAATCTGAGTCATTGATCAGCAAGAGCTATGTATCATCAGATCCATAGCTCCAAGTAAAAGCGCATGGAAGAGGATGAGGTTTGAGATTTGATTTTCTCAGAGCTCGGAGGTTCGAAAAGCGTCTCAACTATCGATCTCCAGAGGCCATGCATCTTAGATCCTTAGCTCTGGATGTTTTGCTTCAAGAGAAACTAAGTTTGAGTTTTGGTTTTCCCGAAGCCCAAAGGCTCGGAGTAAGTCTCAACTGTCCGATTCAAATGGAAATGTGATGCCATATCTAGAGCTCTAGATAAAAGTAGCAGAATACAAAGGAGGTTTGAGGTTTGAAAAGTCTGAAGCCTGAATCATGAAGCAGATCTCGACCATCGATTCGAAAAAGTAAGATCTGATCCGTTAATCTGAAGAACACCATAGTTGGGCCATTGATCAAGAAGCCTCATCTTAGACCACAAGATTGAAGGTCACGCTCCATTGTGGGGTTAGAAGGTGCGCAAGTTTTAAAATTTTAAGGGTGGGCTGCAATTGGAACCATTGTTTTGAGAAAGGGATGTGTGGCAGTTCATGGTAAATTGTGGGGGCAAAAGAGGTTTTATTTCAAACCACCCTTCACCACGCTCGTAAGTGCACATTCACATAGAGTCATGGCCCTAGGTCACATTGAAGAAAGATTCAGGGGAAGGGGAGCTACCCCCGAGCCCAGAAGAGCCATATATGTGGAAACCATCAGTATGGACATGTGGCACCCTTATAGCCTTGGCACGTGGCCACCCCCTGAGAATTANTTTTTTTTTTGGAACCTTGTCTCACCCCATAAACAAAAGTTATGGAAATTCCAGTCATGGGGACTGAACCGTCAGCCCATGGTACCCCTGCGAGCAAATTTCCTTACAGACCCATGTCGATCTGAGCTTGTGTCTGACATAAGGGATACATTCACAGTCTGACAGAATAAGTCGTCGATGCAAAGATTTGATTGTAGTGGCCAGGTCACACTCTTGGTGGTGGCAAATTGATCTGAGTATAAATAGATAGTTTTAATATTTTGTTAAGGTCATCAACTGGTTGAGTAGAGATCCCTATTTTGTAATGTTTTGATGCCATAATTGTTCTTTGGTTATGTATCAAATTTGATACTTTCATGTTAATAAAAGTCATCTTCTTTTCATCTCTCTGTAAAAACTATGCTAAAACAGTCGGGCATGGAGGATCCAGTCGAGGGTTGTTATGTTTTTGTAATGTAGGTTTGATTACAGTGGTATCGTGACTAGTTTTAGTTAACTCCCTTGTTATATTTCTCCCTCTTACACTGAATTGCCGGGCATGGAGGATCTAGTCAAGTTGTTGTAGCTGCATTGTGATGTAAGTTTGATCATTGTGTCGTTGTGACTGTGTTGTTTGGACATATTCCAGTGTCTAAAGCTTGAGGTCAAGAGTGATCTTGAGTTTGAGTTTTTCTTCTCCAAGCTGCTTGAAAGCCTGATGCTCATAGTAGTCTTGTTCACCTTTCTCACTAATTCTTCCCTCTGCTCAAACTTAAACTCAATTCACTGACTGAATTTAATGTGGCCCTCACTTCCCTATGAATTTCTTGTCCAGTTCCATGTTGAACATCATTCATATATTGAGTTTTGTCCATTGACCTCAACTCATATAAAACCAACATCAACCAAAAACTCTGATGGGTACTGGGCTTATCGTTTCGTAATCTGAGGGTGACTCTCAGTGCCAATAGGAACAGTTCGTCATAACAGATGTGATAAATAACTAAAATCTTTATTGTTTGTTGGGTTGTTATATTCTTTGTAGGGAAAAGTCTAGTTGAGGTGGATCGACTAATAGAGAAAGTTGAATGTCGAAGTGTTCGACCAGGAAAATTCAAAGTCGAAGTGATCGACGACGAGTCTAAGAGGCCAACCAACAAGAGGTTGAAAAGAGATTGTGTGGAAAATAACTAAAGACCAAATGGAGGTCAACTGGTAGTCGACTATTAATATGACTTTGTAGTCGATTTGTAACAGAATTCCAATATTCACGGGATTTGTAGCCAATGATCTGCGTGGATCTGTAACTAGTTTTTGGGTTCCTTTCTTTAGGGTATTTCCTACTATAAATCCTATAAATAAGGCATGTTTTAATGTTGTAAGAGGCTAATCATAGGATAACCACTATTTATATCAATCATTTAGAGGTTGTTGGTCATGTAGATGTAAGTTGAATTGGCTACATGGTTGTGCTTGTGTAAAGAAAGAAGGTATGATGTCGATCGTGTATTAAGTGTGGACCAAGGTTAGGAATGCAACCTTTTATTCTGAATGAATAAGACAACAAGATAGCAAGTAGCTCAACGAATGTTGATTTTCCCATTTGGGTTTCCAGGGTAAAATCTTTGTGTATTGTGTGTTTCATTTGTCATTTACTTTCTTGACTAAATCTTTCTTCACCTCTTCTTCTAGGTTTAACATGGAAGTATTCTAATTTCCTAACATGTGGTATCATAGCTTGTTTTAACAACCTCGTATTTGAGCTAAACCATAGGTTCAGTAATATTTGTAATTCAAAGATCTTTAAATATTGTGCTTAAAGAATGATAAGTAGCTCAAGAATAGAGATAGAAAAATTCAATGGCCTGGATTTTTAGCTTTGGAAGCTTAAAATTGAAAATATCCTTGTAGATCGAGAACAATGGGTAGCAGTTTGTCCAGGTACCATTCCAGAAGGTGTGCCAAGGGAATAATTGTGAAAACTCGAGAGAAGGGAAAGGATTACAATTTGACTATGTCTTGCATATTCGGTGTTGTTGAATGTCTCATGTGAAGATTCTACCAAGAAACTGTGGTACAAGATGGGGATCTTGTACGAGTTGAAATCCCTGGTAAATAAGTTGTTCCTTAGAAAGAAATTGTATCTTCTGAGGATAAGTGAGGATTGTTCGATAAATGAGCATTTGAATGTGTTTAATACCATAATAAGCCAGTTTTCTTATGTGGATATTAAAATCACTAAGGAGGACAAATTTATTAGCCTATTATGTTCTTTTCCATACTCCCGGGATAAATTAGTAATGGATATATGGAGTAATTCAACCACATTAGCACTAGAATATGTGGTTGCATCTCTACCGTTAGAAGAAATGAGAAGGAAGAACATGGAAGGATCGACCAAACATGCATTAGTGGTGAGAGGTCAACCGATTAAAAGAGATAAAGGAAAATTCTCCAATAGAAATTCTAAGTCAAAGGGTAGATATAAATCATCGGTTCAGTCAATGACAAGATGTTGGAAATGTGGTAAATATGGGCATTACAAAAGGTACTGCAAGTCGAAGTAAATGGAAGTCAATACAGGATCCAATGAGAATAATTTGATTGAGAGAAGGATGACTCCAGATAAGGGAGTTGATGTGTATGTGGCATGGACCAGTACACAGTTGGATCAAGATGTTTGGTAGATCATCACAGGGAATCCTATCATAAGAAACCACATAGATAATGGTTATGTGAATATGAGCAATATGAAGGAGGATATGTGTTCTTGGGGGATAAATCGATAGCCAAAATTGTCTGAAGGAGAAGAGTTCAACTGATGCTCCAAGATGGGAGGAGTAGAACCATTCCAGGTGTGCAACATATTCCAATTTTGGAAAGAAAACTGATATCTGTCAGTAAGATGAGTGATGCAGGAGTGCACACTCTATTTCACAAGGATATGTGAAATATGGTGAGAGGTGCAATGGTGTTTGTAACGTCCCTAGCCACCCAATCCGAGAAACACCACTACAACTCTTCTATGTTACCAAATTGTAACATACTCAGCCTCCCACAGGACGGGCATGCCACACCAAGAACGCACCTCTTAGCTGATTTGGAAACTCTTATAACAATTAATTAATAAAGAATCATGAAATGCATACATGCAATGATCAATATTCATACCACAACATAAAATACATGCACAATATACCATGCATAACATTAAATAGCAATCACGCATATTATAGGTACAATCTCAGGTATAATAATTCTAGATGCATACCAAGGACGTTCCACCCAACCACAAACACTGTTGTTCCAAGTCTCAACAACAATATCACCCCCGCGCTAGGGCTATGAATCCATAAGGATGGTTCCAGAGCATTACCTGGCTTCCCAAACCATTCAACACTCAATCTCTCATAGGCTTCTCCAACACTCACAACAATCCAAGTACCCAACTCTCTTCTACCCAACCTACACCACCCAAGAGAATGAACCTCCACCCTTCTCTTCCATGCAGTCCATCATGAAGTCCTTATCCTTCGAGGGATGTAGTGAAGTTGGTCCAGAATTTCCATGTTGGGACTCCCAGGACTCGCAACTATGATCAAAGTTGAAGACAAGCCAAGCATATCAGACATGCATGCCTCAAATCGTGGTTGGATTACACCATCAATTTATACAGCCAACAACTGTGGTTGTTCCTCAATAGGTCGTCCTCATTTCCCAAGCCAATACATGAAAATGAGGAAAGATGAGTAAGTGAAGGAATGAATGGAGTGCAAACCCCACGAGAGAGGATGAAAAGTGAACAAAATGGGTAAATGAATGCGTGAGGTGACTAGCAACAACACCAGAATGGGGACGAGAATGAGAGTGAGTGAATGATCAAACGAATGAGAGAATTTTCCAATGGGAGAACCCTTCCACAGACTATGGACATGTTTTTGTAATTCGTGGGGATCAAGAACCTCTTGGCCTTCCCCCAAGAGCCAACTTAATTGATTCCCTCTCCCCATTACAAAAAATGTGTAATATAAAATAAATAATCACTTAACCCCTCAAGCCCCCTCTCTTGTGGAATCATAGCCCCCTATAAATCTAGTCCTCATCCATCTAGCAGCCAACGATGTATTTATTATTAATAATGATCAAAACATTACATTTCTTAGGCACATCAACCTTTTCATAATTGTTTGGGAACTCTGGCCTCTCAACAATGTAACAATGCATCATTTAATATGGGGGCCCAAAGCCCAAGGTGTTACATCCCCTCCCCCTTATTTTGGCATTGTCCTCAGTGCATATAAAAAACAAAGATCAAAATCTCAAAATTTATTCAAAAATCTACGGGTACTCTACCCGCATGGAATATTCATGCTCCCAGGTAGCATCTTAAGGACCGTAGCAGTTCCAGTGAACTTTTACCATCTCTATAACTCGATTCCGTAGCATTTCAACCTTTCTCTCCAGTATTTGCACTAGCTAGACCTGAAAGTCTCCCTCTGACTCTACTTGAATCGGATGCCAATCAACAACATGGTTAGGATCATGTACATATTTCTTTAGCAAAGAGACATGAAACACATTATGCACTTTCATGGAAATAGGCAATGCAAGCATGTATGCAATTGGCCCTATTTTGTCCAATATCTCAAATGGACCACAAAATCTGGTTTCTAGCTTTGTACAACTACCCAAATTCAAAGAGATCTTCTTGAAATTTACTTTCAAAATCGCATGCTCTCCTACTTTAAATTCTCTTGTTGTCCTATTCTTATCAGCATAAACCATCTGTCTATCTTAAGTTGCCTTTAAATTAGGTTTAATCTTAACCATCTGGTCTTCCATTTCCTTGAGCAACTCTGACCCAAGTACCACTCTATATGTTGGTTGTGCCAACTTACTGGAGTACTGCACTTTCTACCATACAAGGCTTCAAATGGACCCATCTTCAATGAAGCTTGATACCCATTATTATAGGCAAACTCAACCAAGTGCAAGTAATATTTCCACTTAGATGGCTTATCCATAACATACATTCTTAGCATGTCTTCAATTACTCGATTGACCCCTTTTGTATTCCCATCTGACTGCGGATGGTATGTTGTGCTAAAGTTCAGATTTGTACCAAATCCTTTGAATAATCTTTTCCATAAATTTGAAGTAAACTTAGTGTCTCTATCTAAGACAATTGTCCTAAGTATCCCATGAAACCTAGAAATTTCCTTCATGTAAATTTTTGCAATATTAGTTGTTGTATGATTTGTTTTTACAAGAAAAAAATGAGCAGCCTTTGTCAATTTATCAACCACTACCATGATTGAATCGTGTTGCCTTGTTGTATTGGACAATTTAGTTATAAATTCAATGGTTATCACTTCCCATTTCTTCTCTGGAATTGGTAATGGTTGTAGCAAACCCGTTGGGTGTCTATGTTCATCCTTCACTTTCTGACATTCCATACAGCTAGCGATGTAATTAGAAAAATCATTTTTCATCCGCAGCCAAAAGAATTGGTTTCTTACTGATGTAATTGTTTTTTGGTAACCAAGATGTTCAACATATGGAACATTATGCATTTATTTTAGTACCAGATTCTTAAGTTCTGCAGAACTAGGAACATAAATTCTATTTTTATACATAAGTAGTCCATGTCCCTTGATCTCATACTCTTTCACTTTATGTTGTACATCTCCTTGTTGTAAGCTTTGCTTTACCTATAGATAATGACGATCTGTAACAACAACATATAAAATTATGCTCTTCAAGTCTAACTGATGCATATTGATAGTTGTAACATGCATGAGATGCACTCTTCTACTAAGTGCATCGACAACTTTATTTTATTTTCCTTTGATATGCTTGATATCAAAGTCGTATTCACTTAAAAATTTCAGCCATCTTATTGTCCTGGCATTCAAAGTTGGTTGTTCAAAAAGATACTTCAGATCGTTGTGTTCCGTTCTTAATTAAAATATCTTTCCCATGCGATAATGCCTCCACATATTCAACGCGTGAACAATGGAAGTAAGCTCCAAGTCATGCATGGAATAGTTCCTCTCATGCTCCTTAAGATTTCTGGACTCATAACAAATGACATGTCCATTTTGAGTGAGGACTCCACCAAGTCCTTCCTTGCATGCATATGTGCATACCAAAAAATTCTCATTTGGGTCAACAATCTTCAAAATAGGTGCACTAGTAAGTAATTCCTTCAACAAATTAAAATTTTCTTCACACTCAAGTGTCCATTCAAATTTAATTCTCTTCTTTTGCAAAGAAGTGATGGGATGAGAAATCTTAGAGAACCCTGCTATAAACCTTTTGTAGTAACCAACTAACCCCATAAAATAATTGACTTCTGAAACATTCCTAGGTGTTGACCATCCTCTAATAGATTCAATCTTCTCAAGGTTTATTGCTATACCTTGTTCTGAAATAATGTGCCCCAAGTAATGGATATGTTCTTCATAAAAAGAACACTTACTCAACTTGGTATACAACTGATGTTCTCTCAGCACTTGCAATACCATTCTTAGGTGATGTTCATGCTCTTCCTCTGACTTAGAATAGACAAGTATGTCATCCATGAATATTATGACAAACTTATCCAAGGGAATATGGGTACCTAGGGAGGTACTCAATGGGGATAATAATATATATGTGGTTATGTATTGTTATGTATTGGGGGAATTTCTAGTAATTAAGGCTTATGTAGTAGTGTGAACACAATGAATGTAAAGAGGATTACTAGAAGGTTCTACCTACTAGAAAGTTCTTTCTCTAGAATGTTCCTAGCAGGTAGATAGTATTATATAAAGAAGTATAAGCAATGTGATGGGATATGGTGAAGAATATTGTAATTGTAGAAAGAAAGTATTGCTTGGGAGTTATTTCCTTCCTTAAGGAATAATATATGGCGATACCCTACCTCAAGGGTTTTCTCTACACGATTGTGTTGATTCTTCTATGCGAATGATTTGGTTTATTGTTGAAGTTGAGGATTTATCTTCTAGATTATATTTTCAGATCTAAGGTACATAACACTATGGGTTCTTCTTGTCTACTATTCACTCCTTATAAGGTCTCTACTCCTACCCATAATGAATATCCACTTGCTCAATATTGATTCCTAGTAGTCACCATCTAAATCTTTTTGTAGTGACTTTGTTGACGATAACAACTAACATAATACTATATTTATTTTTAATAAACTTGTTTTAGACCAACTAAGAAGATATGTGCTAATTGTGATTTTTAATAGTGGAGTTAACCCTACAAACTAAGGTGGAATCACAAAGTTCTAAAATTAATGTTTATAAGGGATATAAAAAAAAATTCTAAAATTATGTTTTGTAAGGGGCAAACCCAATACATAAATCAATCATTATATATCAACAACAAACACATAAAAAATCTAAGAAAAAAAATTCATCATTATACATTAATGTTTATAAGGTGGAATCACAAAGTTCTAAAATTAATGTTTATAAGGGATATAAAAAAAAATCTAAAATTATGTTGTGTAAGGGGCAAACCCAATACATAAATCAATCATTATACATCAACAACAAACACATAAAAAATATAAGAAAAAAAATTCATCTAAAAAAACCCTTATGGATAATAAAAATTAGAAGATTCAATAATAGAGAACCAATTATGAAAAATACAACAAGATGACATGACCAAACTAGGAAGCTACACAGTTGAAGTACAAATTGAAGCCTCACACATTAAAGAGCTAAAATTTCTAGTGAATACCACATAGTGATGAGCGATTACAACTACACTATATTGATTCTATTAGAAAACTAAAATTGTATTGAATTGAGTGGAACTAGGGAACATAGTGGAACCAACCAAACCCCTTCTTGGAATCAAGATCATCCATATATATTGAACCCTACAAGATTTAATTATTGATGAGTCTTCTTCTATAATGGGTCAACCAGATCATGGTTGACTTATCTACATTGGGTGTCATTGAATTTCGTATTAATCTATGTCAACTTAACAAATAGAATCAACACGGATAAATATTTATACATCAACAATGACATAATGTTTTAGCATCATCATCATCATGAAAATTATCCATTAGATACACTACCAATCATTGGTAGTGTACCATCTTCCCATATACATTGGATACTACACTATCCACCATCCAATGAATAAGGTGAAGAGGACACAGTACCAATAATTGTCAGTATCCATATATGTTAGATACTACACTATTCACCATCTAATAAATAAGGTTGAAATCAACACTGATAAGAATAACATTTATCAATACACTTAAAATTAATGATATTTTTACATTAACTAAATTTACATCAATAAAGAATCCTTTCCCTAATGAGGCCAATGAGGCCCACATAGGAAACATACTTTCTTACCCTCACCATCCATATAATAACTCCACATGTGGATCCATTATGTGTGGATTTGCGTCTTCTATTTCATGGTCCTTCTTGGATTAACCCCTTTGGCTGGGATGGTTCAAGAATGATTATTGACCAACCAATACTCACTTAGTTTTCGGATACAAAATCTACGGATCCCTCGGAAGTTGACCATAACCAATGCCCATGTTTACCCAATGACAAACAATTTAATTGATACTCATTTCCAACTGCCCACCTACCCAGAAGTGGTTGCGCAGTGAGTATTTCACTCCATGCCACCTCCTACATGTTTTGAACCGCCGAACTCAATGAACCCAGCCCTCCGGGTGCCCACGCATGTGGCTTTGAATGCATTGGGAGTGCGGTCAATGTCTCATGGAAAAAATGTATTTTGTTCAAATATGTAACATGTACTTTTTAAGAGATTTGATCTCCACATGTTATACCAATCGAGTATACTTGTAACAAACCAACTTGGATAAGTGTTTCTTTCCTCAAAATAGGTAAAGAAAAATATAAAATAAATCTTTGGCAATGAGATCTCATTTGTTTGGATGTCAAATTATTCCAACAAATTTTTTAAGTCAAATTATTTTTCACATTTTTCCAACACAAACTATTCAAATTATTTAAAAAAAAATTAAGTCAAATTAGTTTTCAATTTTTTCAACACAAACTATTTAAAATTGCACAATGAACAACCATGTCTTTTATGAGAAGATAAAATCAATAGTAGCTGGTACAATAGTATCTAGTTTTGTTTATTGAGGATGATAGTTATATACAAAACTTCACAAAGAAAAATGAAAAGACTTCAAAAATCTATAACAACTATAATTCTAATAAAACAATAATATTTAGTTATTTAGTTTTCTTTCTTGAAAAATATAGTTATACACAAAACTTTACCAAGAAAATGAAAAGACTTCAAGAATCTCTAACAACTATAATTTCAATAAAGAGTTGGTATTTAGTACAAATTTTAACCATCAAAATCCTAACCATCAGATTTACTAGTCATTGTGTAACATTTTTTATTATATAATTTTTTTTAAGTAGGTGGCATGAGGTTAAAAAAAAGAAAATAAAAAGGACATTATATAAACATAAAAGAGGTAGAGTTTTTATCTTTTTTAAATTAGAATATATCATTTTTTAAAAATAAACGCTGACGGTATTTTCAACATCTAGAAGTTCAGGCAGCTTGGGAAGGAGTTGATCCCCAATTGGTTGGAAACTCTTTTGGGAACTTGGGAGTTTTTTGGGAGCTTCAACATCAAAGAAATGGAAGCTTGAGAACCAATGTCCTAAAAGAAGAGCTTTAAATTAGAAATATATTAAATTAAAATGTAAATATATTTATTCATTTATTACAAATACATAATTATTTGCAAATGTTTTCATTATATTTATTCAAAATATGACTATAAAACTAAGACTAAACTACAGGTAAATATTATTTCAAAAATTAGTAAAGTAAAAAAACTTAATAATACTCACTTCATAGTTGTGGATATGAAAAACTTTTAATGCATTTATGTTTTCCTTTAAGCCTAAACTAAACATGAAAGTGGAATGCATTTGCTCCACTCTGTAATCGATATCAACCAACCATATCATTGACTTTTATTGTATTTTTATATTAGAAGAGTAGTACTTCTTTTTTTTCAATAAAAAAATAAATAATGCTTCACATTTACAAAGATGTTTAAAGTTTATATATGTAAAGTTTAATTTTAAAAAAATGTTAAAATTGTATATATGTATTTTCAATTTTGTTTCTCAATTTTTAATGGAACATTTATGGATATCAAAGTTTCATTATTGTGTTAAATATATTCATATAATTATTAGCACTAATTAAATTAGTAATTTTAATATTATAGTTGTTGCAATAGGAGAAACATTGTATTGGATTCAACTTCAATTTTATTGAAATAAGATTTAAAATGTATGAAAATCCCAAAATTATGTGATTAAATGCAATTTTTCAAATTCTCAAATTTATTAAGCATTAAAAAGTTCATACTTCCAATTTTTCCATTAAATTTTAAATTTGAAATAAATTTATAAATAAATATGAAAATTGTATATATTTGATAAGAAACATTATTAAGATAAAATTGCTATGTACAAGAATGTAAAAAAAAAATAGAAATATATATTAAAGTTTTATATATATGATAAGATACATTATCTTATCATTATTAAGATAAAAATGCTATATACAAAAATGTGAAAAAAAAGTTTATATTTTGTTATTTTATAAGTTATTATTAAAAATAAGTTTATAGGTTATAAGTTTAATCTTTCATTTTTTTATTAGTTCAATTTTTAGGAATTTCTTTGTCACACATCAATTCTCTTCAAATTTATCAAACGGTGAAACAAATCATTATTAAAATTTTATATTTTGTTTACTTTTTCAAATAATTATTGAGATTCTCTTTTGAATGTCATATAGCCCATGTTGAAGATTCAATAACTTTATTAAAGTACCTTTCCGTTTCTTATCTTGAAGGAGGTGGCCATGTTTTATTTCCTTTATCAACACTTCACGGATCTGTATTTATTTATTGGAAAAGAAGATCCTATATAAAGCATACCATCACTTTCTTAACAAAAAAGTATATACAAGTGCAAAATGTTCAATCAACTTTAGCATTCCCTGGCTATGGAGATTTCAGATTTCAATGATTCTACTTTACTTTACGTAGATAGTTATATGTTAATCTATACTCCGAGATATTGGCCAACCGACAGTGGGAAGATTTCTAATAATAAAATCCATTCTTATCAGAAAGTCAGTAACTTGCGCAACTAATTTCGTCTTTTAATTGGTGGGGCATTGGAGCCGTTACAGTGACCGTTGGCCTACTTGGGTTTACTTTCACGGACCTGAAATAAGTTTATATTGCTAATTTGAGCAACTAATTTTGTCTTTGAATTGGTGGGGCATTGGAGCCGTTACAGTGACCGTTGGCCTACTTGGGTTTACTTTCACGGACCTGAAATAAGTTTATATTTCTAATTTGAGCAACTAATTTTGTCTTTGAATTGGTGGGGCATTGGAGCCGTTACAGTGACCGTTGGCCTACTTGGGTTTACTTTCACGGACCTGAAATAAGTTTATATTTCTAATTTGAGCAACTAATTTTGTCTTTGAATTGGTGGGGCATTGGAGCCGTTACAATGACCGTTGGCCTACTTGGGTTTACTTTCACGGACCTGAAATAAGTTTATATTTCTAATTGGAGCAACTAATTTTGTCTTTTAATTGGTGGGGCATTGGAGCCGTTACAGTGACCGTTGGCCAACTTGGGTTTACTCTCACGGACCTGAAATAATCATATATTTCTATGTGATTTGGCACCGGTTCCATACATTCAAAATGCATGTGATGTGAGAGAGTATAAAAAACGACCCATTCTCCATATCAAATATGGATTTTTTTATGCCTCTGTCAAATATCAAATTGAGGAATGGAGTAGACAGATGGCTTCATTCACGAGATGATTTTCAGAGGCTGACGCTGTCGGGTCCACTATTTTTCGACGTTTTCGTAAATTGTCGGACGTTGGACTCTTATTGTTCAGAATATCATGCTAATCGATGTCGCCCATCACCCTTAGTGCGCTCCACTGTTGATTTGTCTACGGACAATTTTGTGGCTACCCAGATAAGGATATTGAATCATGTCAATGGTTGAAAAGAGGGGCAGTGCCTGCCAAAAGTATCCATGTCAGTAAAGTGGGATGAGGAGATTCCAACAGGCTGAATCCCAATAGAAAACCAACAAATCTCAATCACGGATATGTATATATTAATGAAAAGGTCCTGAGATGACTTGTCTACCTGAGGAATATCGGCATTTTAACAGTGGCTCTGGCCACGATATGGTGCACAGACAAATACATTTGCATTATGGGTACGGAGAAAGATTAATGTTTATCCCACAATAAAAGTTAATAAGTTTATAAATTCGATATTTTTTAAATTCAGTAAGAGGGTGGCTGGGCATATTTTAAGATAGATTTTGATTTTCAGAATTCTAAGAAATGAGCTAATTAAAATTGAATTTTAACTTTTAGAAATAAAAATAAATTTTAAATTTATCAACTTTTTCAAAGGAGTAATATTAATTATTAGTTTTAACCTTGCGTGAAAACTACATTTATCCTCACTCAATATAGTAATTATTGTAATTGTTTCAACTTTGAGTAAAATGATTAGAAAGGTTGTAGTTAGATCAGTACATGACTCGTTATTTTTAACTTTTGTGAAAAATATATTTATCTTCACCCAAACTTGAGTAAAATGATTAAGAAGGTTGTAGCTAATCCAATTTTAAAAGGATCAGTAATACATGACTCATTATTTTTAACTTTTGTGAAAAATATATTTATCTTCACGCAATATATCAATTGTAATTGTTTTAACTTTGCCTAAAAGAGTTAGGCAAGTTGTATCTAAATGAATTCCA
>SNQJ01S0053413.1:4378-16031 GCA_010110895.2 Picea sitchensis | reverse complement strand
GCTAGTAGTCCTTCATGCACCTCTTGATTGGTTTCCTTTCTAGTTCCATGCTAGTTCATAAGTGTTTTGATTCTCACACCCTAGCCTTGATGATTGTTGGTTCTTTATATGGTGTGGATGGTGATATACAACAACGGTAGTAATTGGTTCTTTTTTTCTTCAACTCTATAACATAGTGTGTCTTTGATTCAATGATATCCTTGGCTTCTTTATTGTATCCTCCCTATCGATTTGCTTCATCTCCTACTATAGACTTTGCATCTGATTCAACTTCGGACTCTGCAATAAATTATTTTCTTTCCCCCATGGGCTTGTCTTTCTTACTAAGAGACACATCGTGCAATATAATTTTATTTTTCTTGTACCAAATATTTAGAAACTTCTTTTGCATATTGATATTAATTGTACCAAGTGAGTCCATCCAATGATATCCCAAAACAATATCCACATCATCCATATGTATAGCATAAAAATATGAATGCAACACATATTTATCCATGGTAATATTCAAATATTTAAAGATTTGACATTTTCACCATCAACCTGTGTGCTTTGAATATTATTTTCAGTAACTTGCATTTTATTAACCAACTTGACATTGATAAATATTTCCTGGCAACTAGGGTCAATATAAGTTCAATATGTTTTCTTTGTGAATACAACCATGAACATGTAATATAGAGTTTCCACACGAAAATAAATCCTTGGTGTTCTCTTTATCCCCTTTTTTGACATGAGACCGCCTATCTAAAATCAATTTTTCCATTTCTTCATTAGAACTTTCCATAATGTTATCATGGTCCAATGATTGCCACCATGTTCTAACATATTTTGTGAAACTATAGTGTATATGACATTTCCACTTCTCTTTCCATAATAACTTGTGAAAAATTATGAATGCTTCAATATTAGGGCTATCTTGTTTTCCAGTAAAAACATCTTGGTTAAATAAATCTTCAACAAAACTAGAGTTTATAAATAACTTACTATGCAAATGGCGCGAATTTTTTCAGAAAAAAACATGATTTTTTCCTGAAATTAAAATAGGGTATTTTTTCGAGAGGAATTCAAATATCCAATTTGTTTTGGAAAATTATGCTCAAAAAGTTTTAGAATATAATATGAAGTGTTTCGCCCCTTTTTTTTCTTTTTAAAAAAATATGCAAAAAGAATCAAAAATGTCTTCCCTTCTTTGGCCAAGGAAAGTGCCTTGATACCAATAGTTAAGTACCTAAATAGATATGAAAATATATATTCATAAATAACTCTTAATCTCAATAAGAATAAACCAAACCATTCACCAAAATATTGAACACAAGAAATAGTCAAAACGCTTGAGGTAGGGTTTTTGGAGTTACTTCACACACACCTAGGATTTATTTTTCCTAAGGTTATTCCTTGTTTATTAGTCATAATTAGTCATTATCTAGTCTCCTATATTTTAGGGGAGAATATTCCACCTGGAGAATANAGAATATTCTCTTTCAGTTGACACTTCAGTTTGACTAGTTGAGTTGAGTTTAGATGTTGCATTAGGATCATCACCATGCAACATTGGTATCATCACCATGCTAATTTGACCTTGTGTTGGTATCATCACCAGAGTGTTGCATTATCCTTGATTCCCTGAGTTAAATCCTCACTAGTCTCTGTTCAGTCAGTTAACTGGAGACTAGTTGACTAGTTAACTCAACTAGGTGGCAGTTCACTCTCGTAACTGCCTGAGAGACTAGAATAGGTGGCAATTCACTCCCATAACTACTGGTGTGTGTCCAGTTCACTCTAGACCACCACTATGGCGCATTGGTTCACCTCAATTCTAACTCATTGAGTTATATAGAGTATATCATGTGTAAATTATTCATTATTCACAATGGTTAATGAGAATTCTTCCATTCTTTCTCTCCTTCTTCTTCTTTCTCCAATTCTCTCTGCAAATGTTTGTATTATGGTTTATCTAGATCTATTATGTGCAAGTTCAACACATTTACAAGGGTAACACCATATATTATTCTTTATTGAAAGAATGCACTCCCAAACAATACTTGATTGCTACAATAAAAATATTCTTCACTATGCTCATTACGTTGCTCATCACTTCCATATATAATACTCCCTAAGGAACCTTTTAGAAATTCTTCTCACGTTTATTATGTTCATATTGATATATTTAACTACCATAGTGGGTCTTATTTAATACTATAGTGGACCTAGTCCACCTTATATTGAATGGTCTCCACTAATAATACATAACCACATTCTCATTCGGTACCTCCCTAGGTACACATATTATCTCCCTAGGTATAATACCATTTCATACTATCAAGACTACAATAAGAGAGTTGTGTGGCTTCAAATAATATCTAATCTTGGTCCCATACATGAGACCAAATACTATCTGAGATGTAGTTTAACGTTTTGACTATACAAAATGTCTAATTTAAAATTTATATATATATATTCCATTACAAAAAAGCCAAAATTGAACACCCTTTAACTTATTTAAAATTCCCATATGCAACATTTGCAAGGAAAGCAATCACAAAATGAAATAGTTAAGGCCTAGGAATTCAAAAGTATGAGAGAAAACTTTACATCTACTCAAGATAGAAAAATGTATATGATAAATCAACATATTTTGATAATCCAAATAATCTTATGACTTTATATATATATATATATAAAAGAAAACAAATGATCTTATTTAAAAAGGATAAAGTATTTTAGTAGTATTCACTTAAATTAATTTGGCAATTGTCCCTGAGGTGAAGGACAGTCAGTGATGTAGTGTGTTGTTAAGGAATTCTGTGATCTTAAAGTCACCAGTTCGAAACCTGCAAGGACAAAAACTCCATCCATGTTAAGGGTTGGTGTGGCATAGGCTAGGTGCAATCCCTGGGTGATTTTGAAGACTTAGATGCCCCTGAGTCATGGTTTCTCAGCCATAGGCTAGTCTCGCAAGTCACAGACAAACTCACAAAAAAAAATGGCAATTTTAGGAGGTCAAACACCTTACTTCACACATACATAAAGGCTCTATACTCATTGAGGTTTGAACCTGAGTTGTTTACATGGAAGTGGCATGTCCCAAACACTAAACCTTGATATTTCTATTATCACCCAAAAATGATACACCTATGAAAAACCACAAGTTCATTGAAATACACCTTAAAATAGTATGAGAACCATTAATTATACCCACTCCACTTCATTCCACCTCAACTTGGCCTCAGGAAACACATGTCCAAAATTCATCCTCTTAGGAATCCAACACACTTTTAACCCTCAAAAAGTGTAACATTTCTCTTGAAAAAATCACCCCAAAAAATTGAAGGCTACATAAAAGCATTATTTTTACTATTTCCACTCAAACTTTATGTGTGGACATGTTTAAACCATAAAAGTAGTTGTTAAAATTGATATGGTAAATAAATCATTATTTTATTATGAACATTTAATTGGGGTTTAACCACTATTTTTTTTATAAAAACTAAAAGGTCTCACCATTTTTTTGATATCCATCCATCCACAAGTAAGTACATGCTATCAAAATTGCACTAGAACTCAAGAGAACTCATTTTAGTGGATTCACCACACATATGGAAAGAAAATTACCCTCCCAAGAAGGAGGTATTGGAAGCCACTTTCTTCATAGACCTTCTTCACATGTGAATTGTAACATTGCTTCCATTGGGTACAGATTTTACTAACATTATTTAAAACATATATACTTCATTTTGTAGTTGTAGTTTATTTATTTTATTTCTTGTATAAGGTATATTAGGAATTTATATGATGTGGATCCAATCTTGAAATGTGTTTTATGCTTTAAGCTCTATATATTTGTTATCTAGATCACATTCTCTAGATCTAAAAAAGTTATACCCTTGCTGCATATTTCTGCCAACAATTTCACAACAAAAAATAGGCTAACATGATCCTCAAAATAGTTTGTCAAAAAATTGAACTTAAGTTGTTTTATGGAGGCTCCATGTCCCAACCATTAAGCCTTGATATTTGACAACAAAGAACATTCATAGGCAACAATGCTTTTACGAACTATTTTGAGGATCATGTTATCCTTAGTTCTACTAATGTTCTCATATTAACTCATAGTAATCAAAGAAACATTCATTTGAATCAAAACAAAAGAAATGAATTTGGCTCCAATGCTAATCCACGAGACTTGTCACCTCAATTTGAAATATATATCTCAAAAGAAATCATTGTTGGAGTAATATGAGAGCCCACTTATTGGAAAAATATTCTCTTGGGATCATCACTAGGGATTTGTTCCTTTTACCTTTGATTAATCAATATGAAAGGGAAAAGATATGTCTTTATCCCGGGCTATAATAAAACCCTCCAACATATTTTAAATATGTTGTCCATTAGAAAGTTCTAATGTTTCCTTCCACATTAAGAAAAAATGGGCCTTGCCAATAGATATACCAACCTTATTTCTATCTCAGTGCATATGGTGAAAACTCATGCACTCAAACTTTCTCAAGATGCCAATGAGATTCTAAGAGATAAGATGCGAATTTCATTGATATTTTTTTTTGTTGATAAAAACAATGATTATCTAAGAATCACATATGACCTGTAGCTTATTTAATCCCTCTTGGTTACAAGATAGAACCCTAAGTAACTCCCCTATATTTTTGTACAATTGTTTGTATGCATTCCTATGTTTACTATATATGCTAACACAAGTTTCCTATGATCATCTCAAACTATTCCTCCTAGATTTATCAATACTAATTTTCCGGTTAAGGCCCCATCAAAATCTAGCTTTAAAAATGTGGGTTTTGATGGTTTCCATTAAACTGGATTAAGATAATTTGGGGATGAATGAAAAACAAATGACTCTATAGTTTGATGATGTCAATCCTCTAATATTATAATTATTCACCTCATTTTTAGGGAATTTTAAATTCCTCGTCCCTCCAAAAAATTCACTAAATAGATTCTCTAATATTACACTCATTTTTTTGTAAAATGAGGGCCTTTGTGTGAGATATACCTTGAAATAGAATATAATTCTTTTCCTTCCAAAGGTTCCAAATAATATATTCTAGAAATATGTTTATACCTAATGTTTTATTTCACTTTGGATCTTTCTTATAGACCATCACTTAAAACTTAATAACTTCATTATCTTACTTGCATGGGCCCCCATGTCACTTCATATTTCCTATGTCATAATAAAGTATCTCTTAGTCAACATGAACAACAATTAAATTGGATCCATATCACCATCTACATTATTACAAAGTTTTATATCTCGAAAGACCTTGAAATCCCCTTTTTATTAGATTTTCCAATGTCAATATTCTTCTCCATTGTAACAATGATACACATTCTTGATGTCCAATTTTTCCATATCCTATATATGTCATGAAAAGGCCACCTAAAAAAAAAAAAATTACAATTTTATCTCTTTGATAGAGAAGTTTTCTTAACCCTTCAAACACAATGTTATACAATCATGCCCATTTTTTAACAGTCTTCTTTGATGTTGCAATACCTCCCACAGAAAACATTTATCCTCCTCTAAGCTAGTGTTGAGATGGAACCTATGCAAGAGATGGGTAGGGAATAGGTATAGAAAGGAGTATTCCTTGCTTATAAGGTCACCTAACAACCAATAATGTTAAATATACTTCCATCCAAATTCTAAAAATTTGGTTTACAATTTTTTTTTTAATTCCTAAAGGTGTTCATTTTCCATGTTAGAGGCTCATGTTGGTCCCAAGTCTCCATTATACTCTCATTCTTAAGATTTACCAGAACATAATTGATTGTAAATTATGTGTCTTTCTTTGAGAATGTGGTTTCCTAATAAATATGACATTAAATTTCTGAAATAAATTTAATAGCGTAATCATTATTAAAAAAATTAAAGTTCATTTTTTTGTTTCTTGTATATATAAGTTAACGAGGTGGAGAATCTAGCCATTTTTACTAGATAGAATATTTCTCCTAACTTAATATATAAAGGCCCTTATTTTTTTTATAGGGGTAAATATAACAAAGGATATAACTCTTTTAAAATTAGCTCTAGGTTACACTAAGGGAAAAATTTAGGGGCTAAATTTCACCATTTGGTTAATTTTCCATTTATTTTTTCCATAAATGATTTATCATTCCCCACTTTTTCCCAAAAACAAATCACCTAAATTCTATAAGATAAAATTATTTTACTTAAAAAATCACCAAAATTTTCTAGAAACTACATAAAATCTTTAGAAATATAAATACTTTTACAAAAACATTGCGAGTCATTTTATAGTTGGCATCTTAAGAATTAGAAAGATTGACCAATATTTATCCACTTTAAGCTAAATATGGATCCTTAAAATTTTCCCTAGTTACACTACAAGGAAAACATGGTTTAGAAAATGTTTTTAGAGATACAAGATTCAACATAATTCTCAAAAAAAATCCACAAAAACCTCATCTAATAATCACAAAGCTTTTTTTTCGATTTTATTGTGGATGTTACTTATAACTAGCAATTCTCAATGGGAGGAGGTTTTTATATATTGTTTTCAGCGTTGTTGTAACATCCCCAAATTCTTTTCATGGCCATCAGGCACTAACTGTAATATTCATTTTCCGTATTAATCAAATCTACGAGGTTGAATAAAACCTTCAACAACAATATAACAAAAAATCACAGACAATATAAAATAGCAGTAGAAACAAGATTTCATATTTTGAATTTGTTACTTACCCATTTAATTAAAGTAATTAGTAAATCCATGACATCCTACAAAGAGGTAAAAATGAATACTTATTTGTAATCAAATTCATGTCCACCAATCTA
The DNA here is from genome assembly GCA_010110895.2 of Picea sitchensis. Lineage (NCBI taxonomy): Eukaryota > Viridiplantae > Streptophyta > Pinopsida > Pinales > Pinaceae > Picea > Picea sitchensis. Next base: position 9,199 of record SNQJ01S0053413.1, on the reverse strand, counting down.
ATTGTTGAGTAGTGATTTTCCACTCAACCATAGGAATTATATATGGATTCTAACCCCATTCCAAGCCATGATACCACATGGGGAAGGAATCTCTTATAGTCTCTAAACTCACTCATCCCAACCCATTAATTTCATGAGAAATCTAATCTACTCATTTTTTTAGCACTCTAGGAATGTCATCTAGCTATCAAGCAACCATGGCACTCTCTTACACTACCCTACACAATGGAAGGAAGATCTTCCCTTTCTCTACTCAATAGTACCTTAGGGATATTCTTCCCTTTAGTTCTCTTCATTGCATGGAAAGAGAGTTCAATTATTGGTTTCCTTTTGGGAATAGCCTAGAAGAGAAAATTATTGACCTCAAAATAATCAATGAGACATAATAACAGAGATTCAATTTTAAAGGTGTTTTCTTCAACTATTGTAGACATTCCATCCATGTTTTTCCTCTTCTAACCATCCCATTCCCTCTAATATTTTCAACAATTCATTACCAACTTATATAGACTCTTACTAGACATANATAATAACAGAGATTCAATTTTAAAGGTGTTTTCTTCAACTATTGTAGACATTCCATCCATGTTTTTCCTCTTCTAACCATCCCATTCCCTCTAATATTTTCAACAATTCATTACCAACTTATATAGACTCTTACTAGACATAAAACTAGGATTCTCTTTCCATTTGCATCCATAATATCCATGGGAAAAGATCCCATAATATGGGAGAGAAAATTTGATTGGGGTGCATGCATCCTGCCCTTGCTCATGAACGGATGATAATGAAAGAAAATAAAAGGAGAAACCTTGTCTTTCGTGAGATCTATCATCTTCCCAAAGATATGACAACTTGTACTTAATACACACACACAACTCAAAGTATAATGGGAAATCCTATATGGAAGCATGGGATAAAAGGGTTAAAGGACAATAGCAAGGCCCAATCACCCAACAACACCCTTTCTTGTTCCCTCTTGTCATTGTCCCCTTATTTCTTCCTCAAACAAACTTTTTGGCAGTTATTGATTTATTATTAATCTTTGTATTCATGATTTTACATAAACATAAGGACACCAGGGAAAATATAACCATTGCACCATCCTATCCCACCACTGGGACTCATACACATTAACTAGTCAAGAATTGGACATTGATCTCTTCACTAAGAATATTTACAATGCATTTTCCATTTTTACAACATTGGGTCATTATAACTCAACCCATATGGTTTCACTATCATTATATAAACCACATCATACATTAATTCATGATTTAATATATTATATTCCATGATACAAACCTAAATTTTTACCTATATATTTTATCTTAAGGAATTGTTATGCACTATATAGGAATACGCATTGGTGTGATATATAACCAACTATACCAATGCATTATAAAGTCATGCACACTGCCACACCTATGTAGTGACAATCATAACTAGAATGTTGATTTGTATGATGTTGGTATTCATCATAGGCACACCAATGTGAATGTCAATGTATGGAGTCATAGTGCACACAATAATATAAAGTGTACTAGTGCATCAATACACATAAATACACTAATGTTGATATCAAGATAAGGCACATAAATGTAGTTTTTTTCCAGAGTGCAATGTTGCATTATTTAATTACAAGTACCAATGAATATAGTGGAAATAAGAACACCAATACATACATAAAATATAAGAGAATTGGAATATAGTAGAGATAATACAATCGATGCATACATTATGAACAAGATAACTTGTGTGTTTTGACAAAACAACCCACTATGCACTGGGTGAGTGCACAAAGTTGGTGGGAGAAAAAGTGGCAAGGGGGTGAGCAAGAATGCCTGTGTGTTCCTAGGAACGTGTGTGTGTTCCTGAAGTTAGAGGTTCGGAAAATCCTGAATCTCCACTCAGTGTTCCACATAGGCACGTTGGAAGGAACATGTGTGCATTCTTAAGAATGCATGTGGGTTCCCAAGAACACATGCACGTTCTCAAGAATGTGTGTGAGTTCTTGTTGTGCCCTGTTTCAAGGGACCATGAGCAAAATGTGTTCATATTTACACACTTATCCTCACATTTTTATTTGAATGAGAAAGTGAAGAGGAGTAGAGGAGGAACATAGCACAAGATGTTTCCACCAACTCAAGTCAGGTATGCTTGATTTTTTATGTTACCATGAAAAATTATATTGTCTTCAACATGTAAAAAAAGTGAGGATGTTTTTTATCCATTAAACCAAGGGATTGGTCCATATATATTTATTCATGGATATTCCCAATGAACAATGTATTCTTAACATATATTTGATGAACATGCCAGTTAAGACTTGAAGCAAGATAAATAATTATTTTAATATTATTCATTTTTTATTTAAATTTTTCTCCAACCCCATTTGAATTAAATTTTGTCTTATAATCCCATTTGGAACCATATAAGTTGTATTCATTTAGGACATGACACAATATCCCATGTTTGGTTCTTCATCATTGCATCATACTCTACATCCATGGGTTGTTTCTAATATTTGTTTCCTCTAGTATCCTTAAATGAAATTGTTGTTTGTAATACCTTTTTCATAAGCACACTTATTATATTCCCTTATTAAATTGTAGAAGATATTATAAAATGGAACCCAAAGACAATGTAAACCCCCAAAAATCATAACAAGTCGAGAAAACCCCCAATCCAACATAAACATGTAGATTGATGAGGGGTTGGCCAAGTTGAGAACACATGTAAATGAATTAAGGGGGACAATAGAAACTAGCAAAGAGCCCTTGGCCACTTCATTGGATGTCATTTTTAGGTCCATTACAAGTTCCCAAGGGAGATTAACTTCTATTTCTGAATATAGGTCTAGAATGTTCAAGTTTTACAGCACTGGACTAGATAGAAACCAAGTTAGAGACTTGGGTATTTCAAAACATTGATCTCTTTTTATTTATCCCCGAACTAGAAAACAACCACCTAAACAAGAAACACATTTTTATGGGCTGGTGTATTCACCCATATTTTAATGATAACTAGATGGATAGGTGTTTCATGGTATTTGATAAACCTCCCTACAATAACAGGGAGGTGCCTTTATATTTTTTGAGAAAACCATGGGAATAATTTATTTTGGGTCACCATGTGAACTAATTCAACATTGGTGACTTCCAGGGGGTGGTTCGAGGGTATTCACAAGACCAAGAGAGTTTTAGGTGTGAGCCCATGTTAGGTCCTCATCACCCCAGGTGAAGGCCTAACCCCCATGCCCAACATCCTCTCATTGTAGAGGGATTGCAACAGGTACATGTAGCTCTATTATCCTTGACTCAAAGTCTAGTGTAGCATGGTAAATTTGTTGCACTATCTCGGCAGGAGGTGCCTATTGGTGACATTAACAAAGGGGTCAGACCTTCAACCCCTATAATAGATTTTACCAAGGAGAGGCCACATCGACAGAGTATTCATTCATGTGAGATTCACATATGATCGATTTGTGGGCATAATTTCTATGGGCCTAAGGAGGCCAATGGGCACCAAAGCTTCATGGAGGAGGTTAGTATCTTAACCATCTCTATTTTCTTCATTTTAATATATTCATATAGTATTTTGTGTATTTATTTCGATATTTTATTGTATTATTTTTTGTAGTTTCTATGGCCATGTAGCAAACCCTCTACGTCGATAGATGCATGAGTATCTATCTCCATCATCAATGAAGTAGTAGAGTCAACCTACTCATTTGGTGTTCCACATACACATGTATGTGTCGCATTTGATAAATTCACCATAGTGATTTATTTATTTTCTAGCATGCTCAAATTTATAATGTTCTTGTGTTTCTATAGGTTGTGGGACCAAGCAGTATTGAGCAATGTTCACTTAGGATGGACTAGTCACCTTATTTTATAGGTATCATGTGTTGAGTTAAATCTCATTTAAATCTCAAATTGGTTGTATTTTTGTTGTGGAATTTTACTATTTGGTACTAATAACAATATTGTTATTATGTATGCAGGTTGTTGATGTTTTCTCCAGTTACAGTATTAGTCCAATCCTTGGGAAATCAACCACGGTTTTTGGGTTACCTATTTCTAGGCCAAGTTTTATTCAATCACTTGTACATCTCATGGAGGTTCATTGCCTCCCAACCCCGCCATTTTTATTATTACATGCATCCTCAATGGATGCACCCACAGGTCACCCATCCATACCACCTCTTCAATCGCATCCATCCAGAGTGGATGCACCTCTATGCCACCCAACCCCACCACCATTTCCATATATTACATTCATCGAGGCTACCCCAGTAGATATTTCCTCGGAGTAGTTTGTACAATCAAGTGATCCACCTGTCAGTGACTCTCCATCGATGCCCAATATATTCATGGTGAGATAATGAGTTGGTGAACTATTTTTTTTTAACATGAATGGAATTGATTTTATGCATATTTGTTTAAATTTCATGATTTGATCCTTGTAACTAACGCAGGGTGGCATCAATGAGAGATTAGGATCGTAGAGGAGTGTAACACCCTCACGATTTCTAGTACCATCTACAGTGAGTTACCTTATGTTTAATTACAAAGTATCATTTTGTAAGTATTTTAATTCATTATGGAAAAAAAACTTATAACAGTATTTTTTCTTTATGCAGTCTCTAGAGTGACGAACCATGCCCAAGTTCAAAACCACTCTAGCTACTTCTTTGAGTAAGATAAGAAAGATTGATTTCCATGATGCTCCCGAGGGTGGCAAGGGTGGAAGTGGCCAATGAGTTACCAATGACTCCCATTTTGTATCTAGGCGACCATGTGGTTGTTTTTTTAT
>SNQJ01S0053412.1:114020-128221 GCA_010110895.2 Picea sitchensis | reverse complement strand
CAATGACAACCAACCTTAATCAACAAAGGGAGACCACATAGTTCGACCTAGACCACTAAAGAAACATGTCACACACTCATTGATGCCCACAATATTCAAGTGGTGCACATTAGCTCACTTAAGCTCACTTAACTGACAAGAGAAGCAGTTCCAACTCACTTCACTGACCCGAAATAGCAGTTACTAATAATAGTAAAGGCAAAAATAATTAATTAAGGAATAAATCTCTCACTCAAAGAGGAGGTGAACATTCCCCAATAATGGTTCAGTTTTTTTATGGGGTGTTGGAATAAATCAAGAAAATCAAGAACCGGGAATTGAGTCTTGATCTAAAAATAACAGTTTTCCCTAAAATCTAGGGATGAGGCACCCTTCTTCTCTATGTGGCCAAATTAGGTGAAATAAAGTGTGATGGAATGTATTAACCAAGATCTAAGAGTCTAATCTAGGTATAAACTAATGTAAGTTAGGGTTATTCTCGTACAAATATATGTTATCAATGTGCATAAGGAAACATCACTGAGTATAAGAAAGCCCTTTTTTTATATTTGTGAATCATGCCAATATGTATATCAGTGCTTATGAAGCAAAGTGAAACAGAGTATCGTTGGAAAAGAAATGTTCATAAATGGTAAATGAGACGAAAAAATGGAATGATGGTAGTGGAAAAAATGGAGTGATGATAGTGAATAAAGTCCCCTAACCCCCAACTAAACTAGTGGCATGTCCTCATGGAACGTGGCATAAGTCATAGAAGTGAAAAGGAAAGGGAACTTGGTGAGGGAATTTTCCAAATTATTCATTTCTAGCAGTTGAGAAATTACGTGATTAAAGTTTAGAAAATAACATACCTCCACTTACCCAAAATGTTGATGAACTATGCAATAGGAATATGGCTAATGCAGATGCTAGAGAATGGAAGATGTCACTATTGCAGGATCATATGGAAAGTGACTATTGTTGTAGCTGTGACTGTTGTCTGCTGGATCAGAGAATGTGAAGTGGAGGAATCTGAAGTGTTGTTGAATGAATCATGGAAAAGAGGAAGTATGAAAGTGGAACTATGGTACTCTCATATGGCTGAAGTCATGCTGCTGTAACTGCTGATAGAGTCATGAAAAGTGTATAGTCTTGACCTGCTGCTAAACCTGATGGTACAATTCTAATCATGCGAATGAATGTGTCGATGTTTAGCATGAAAATAAGTCATTGGATTACCAACCAATGATGAATGTCGTTAACCAATGAGAGGCAAATCACCATTGATGTCAATGAGTGTCAAGGTACCCGAGTACATATTGTGAAGCGCGAATGAATGAGCTAATGTCTAGCCACTTGCAAGATCCGACGATCAAGGGACATTGATGTATTCACATGATTGTTAGCGAGATAAATTGCCATTAAGTCATGCAAGCCTCAAGGTACTCAAAATAGACTCTAGTATATATCCCAGATAAGGTGTTGAGGTTGATGGGGAAAGACTTGTTGAAAGGTGGGCCTTAAGGAATCCCACATCAGTCAATGCGAGTTCTGATAAAAAGAATGGTAGGACTATAAATGAAAAGATCTCAGTAGTAACAGTGCTTATGGCAAGGCAATGTAGTCATGGAGAGGGAGTTGGATAGTTTTATTGACAAGGAAAACTGAACTGAAAAAGATAAAGAGATGTATGTGACTCAAAAAGATAGGCATGTACGAAGCCATGAAGGATAATTAAGTGGAATATGGGCTTCAACACAAGGATCACTAGTCTACTCTGAAGGAGAAATGTGAGGAAATAATTCATGACGCAAAATGGTTTTATGAATGGTCGATGTGTAACAACAAACGCCATGATGTGTTGAACGAGAATCAGCTCCTTCAAGCAGTGAATAAGGCATATTTTTTTCAAAAATTTTGTGATTCTTGAAAATCACTTCAGCAACAAGATGTGATCGTCTGTGCACCTAAAAAAAACTTAGTACAAATCCTGCATAAAAATTGTGATATGTTCGAAAATATAACATGTAGAAAGAAGGACAAATGCGACAAAGTAAAAAATGTGTTTTATACCTCTTGTCGTGGTCGTTGCGCGCACGTTTGTTTCATCGTTGATTGCTTGCTTAGAGTAAAATCACAAAAACATGTGTTCATATTGTTTTCAGGAATTTATAAAAAAGTCCATTTGCAATTTATTTGTCTTTGTTTGGTTTTATTTTTATAATTTGTTTTTAATCTTAATTTTATTTATACATATATTTTTTTATTTTATTATGTCTTGACAGTTTTATATATATATATATATTTTTATAATAAAACAAAATAAATAAAAACAAACTTTTATAATAATCAAACAATATATGTTTTTTTGTTATTATAAAAAAAGGAAATTCTTTATAATAAAAGAAACAATTTTTATTTTATTTTTATTTTAATTGTTTTATAATAAAACAATCACAAATAATTTTTTTATTGTAACCGTTTTATAATAAAACAACAGATAATTTTATGATGAAATTTTATTATAACAAAAAACAAACAACGATTGTTATCTTTCATATACCTATAGCGTAGGCCACCATGAATTCTCTAGAAGTTTGTGTCGCTGAAGGGCACAACATTGTAAGTCTGGTCTTTGTTGTCCATTTGCCAAAGTTCTTTGCACAATCACAGATCCAATCGATTCTGAGACAACGATGGAAGGATAGTTTGGTACTCTGAAAAACTGAAGACTATTTGACCTTGGCAGAATGACGATCAGACAAACTAAAGTCTCCAGTTTCGTGAAGAAGTAAAATATCGTGTATAGAAACAAGTAGAGTGCTGAAGATCCTAAAGTTAGATATGATCTCCACCACCAGTGATAATCTTCACTGCATATATGGAAGTAGCAGAGAACAATTGTGATCTCTGCACAGGGACAAGAAGGATAACAAAGACTATGAACAAGAACCCAAAGATGTAGTAGAACTGATGCAACCATATAGAAGTCAGGATAAAAAATATCTCAATGAAAACAACACCAAATGACAATATGCTAGTAATGAGTACGGAGAAAACAAGTTGCATGTACCAAGTCTGTTCTGGAATTTTCCTGGGAGTTTTGCTTGTTTTCACTGGATCTTCAATTGCAGATTTCTTGTAGCCAAAGTAGATGCTAATAAAAACCAAGGGCATAGAAATTCCAAACCATAAAAAGACTAAAGAAAACATGGTCCCAAACAGTATAGCACCAGAATATTTCTCGCCCTAGATCAATGCATTTAATACAAAGAAAATGCAGAAAATAATTCCAAGAAACATGAAAGCAATATTTAGTGTGTTTTTCTTCCATTATGAGCCCTTGAACATCTTACATAACTGAGCAAAAGAGTATCCAGCAAAGAAACCCATGAACACCCATAATAGAACCATAGTTATCATCAACCCACCACGGTTGGAAGGAGAAAGAAAACCAAGCACAGAAAATATCATCATGACAAGTGTCATTCCAAAAACAAATTGAACGCCAATACCCACATACACACACACAGAAAGCTAGAATGAGTAGGGGGCCTGAACACATCTCCATGGACCACGTGGAAAATTGATGCTGGAATATTTAAAGGCACAATATGTAAATGGCCAGTCACTTGTGATCATAGAGGGAATGCATATAGGGAGGAACGCAGGCTTCCATTCTCATTTATGTGGGGAAATGGCTTGGCGACAAGATTATAAATATGATGGGGATTGCTCCCAGCTAGTAAAACCCATTCGTCGGGCAACACAAGAGTAGTGGAATGATACATTCTCAGGATTACATCTGGAGCCCGATTTGTAAACCTATTTCCAATTGCTTCGGCGGGTGTGTAGAGGAGTGGAGAAAATACAGGCTCCTGCCCATATTCCTAGCCGGTGGTGCCATTTTTGGCCCCGTTGATGATGAGAATCTTGACCGTGAGGAGAATGAGCATGTCTCCCAGTACTCTCGGCCCAGGCATGTCTTCCATTTTCCATTGTGGTTGATGAGACGTGATCTCCATTCTCCTGCAACTCTTCAAGGCCTCTATGTGGGCTCCTCCGCAGATGAGAATCTCCAGCTTCTTGAAATTAATTCCAATCGTTCATTATATTCCATAGATAGTTTAATTGTGGAGAATGAACGAATAGATTTTTCTATCTAGTCACCTCATCAACACAACACACTTTTTATAGATAGAACATTAGTGAAACAGATTCAAACATTTTAAGTTGGTTGTCCTCTAATTGATGAAGCAGAACCATTCGGTCTTGCTGGGAACATCTCCAGACGAAGCAACAACAATAAAATTAATTGTAATTGCTGCAACATTTATCGTGAGTTGAAGCTGAATGAAAGGTCATAATCTCCAAAGCCATAATCATCGTTCTGAAGATGTTTGATGTTGATACACTCGTGAAACAAGATGCCTATCATCCACAAATCTCTGCCGTGACATTTTAAAGTAGAGGCACTGTAACATATTCCTCTTTCAGTCTTGTAAGATTCCCAAAGTCATTCTGAAAAACCTATCAATCCAAATGATTGAATCTTCTTATGTTTCTCTTGCTTCTAATGGAGGCGTTTTCATTCAAGGCATTTGTTTATTTTGCTGCAAATCGAGGCGTTCTAGACATTTTCAAATCGATTCAGTTGTACCAGATCTAAGCATGGTTCTTTGCAGCATGCTGACGTATATATTTGAACAACTATTTCACACCCAATCTTCAGTAGACACTGGTAGAATTCTTGAAAATCATTTGGCTAATTGTGCTTGGAATCTTATAAGAAAACGAAGTAAACAACCTTTTGCACATGGTTAGAACCGTCATCCTTTCTTTAATGAAACTGATTAATTTTTTTAATTAATAAGGGCGCTCACGCTATTTGGAAAAAAATAATTGCTTCTTTATTGAAATAGATAAATCTTGAGATAGAAAGCGTGTCTGGATTAATAACAAGCACGACCGGATATTATTCTGTCTGGCATAGCTAGCAAACTGAATGTGGAAAAATCGTAACCCATTCCAATCCCAATCCCCGCATTTCGTTAGAAATACACTCAAAATTTATTGTTGGGATATCATTTTCAATTTTGGGGGAGTGTAGCAAACCTGATACAACGTGACGGTTTGGAAATGATATCCCCAATATGGGAGAAGATCACTGCAAATCATTAATACAATCAAATTGGATAATCAAAATTTTATTGTTCGGTTGAATATGAAAAAAAATGGATTATCGAAGCTTGATATTCAATGTTCTGTATATGCACAAGAAAACTCTACCGATTTCTCATTTTTCTAAAACAATAAAATTTAATGCTATCCACTTTGATTCCACAAAGATACCTTAGTTAAAGTCATGAGGAAAAATGAGCAAGCAATCGTTTGCACGCCATCAAAACCACTAACACCTCTGCGGAACAGAATATCTGTAACAAGCCAATGAAGACATTGTCCAGAGATGGCATCTGTAATATAGCATGTTTGAGTTAGAGTATAGTGAATGGGCACATCTATAAATTTTAGAGTGAAGAGAGGAGCAGTCAAATTATTGATGGGAAAAAAATAGAACCTCGCAAGTTGTTTATTTGTTCGATCGAGCTTATGTGGTGGTTTCTACGCATTCAAAATTCATGATATTTTATTTGTTTGCAGGGTTATTTCCAGGTATCTACAAGATAAGGGTCCAGAGCAAAAACATGGCGCGCAAACCAAAAATAAACCAGGCTGAAGTCTAAAACGAGAAAAGTGTGGTTATGAATTTGTTTCAACTGTTGTTTCAGCTTGGATTTTATGTGCAGCTCTTATCTTGTATTGAATTGCAGACCTTATTCATTTACATTATTATTATTATTATTATTATTATTATTATGTCCTTACTGTTTTATTGTTTTTCTTTGTAGACACAAGCATGCACAACTTTTTATTTATTCTTTCTATTATGTTTTCAAAAAAAATAAAAATAAAAATATAGTTTGCAAGCTTATTAAAAATTTATGAGCAAATGGAAGACGAAAAATAGATTAGGCAAAATTTTTCTTTTCGTCAATTAATTGATATTCCTGAAATCAACCAATCAGTCATCCTACTTTCTGATCCTCGCGATTGCACGAAGTGCGGAGGAGAGCATACTTATTCTAGAAAAAATAAAAAAAACTTGAAAATAAAACCCTACCTACACTATGCTAATTAGAAATGAGAGATTAGTTATGTATAATCAAACAACCAATGTAGCCATGCACGCAACAATAACAAAAATATGTTATCTTTAAATTTTGAAATTGACAGTCGGGATTATGTATGGGCGTACGAAATTAGTTGTTGAAGTTCTAAATTAACAAAATAAAAAGGAAAACTAAGTGGAACTAACCTAGTACTTGCTTGAAACCAATGTTCGATCAGGCTTTAATAGGCGTAATTTGTCTTACTCAGATCATGTTGCATCTCCTCACTATCCTCCTCGACCTCTTGCACGCCTAATGGTTCTTCATTAAATATGAAAGGTTCTTCATATGTTGATTCTTCGTTCCCCTAAGGAGGAGTGAATAAGCTTTCGGCTGCTGTCAAGATCTCCTCTTCCAGAGAAGAGGAGACCCTGATTTTTTCTAGGATCTGAGTGAGATGTTCCAAGCTTGAATTCATTGTTAAATCATGTTAAAAAAAAGGATTCTTACAACACCCAAATCAAAATGAAAAACTTAAAAAAACACTCTTGCTAAAACATAAAAAAATTACTCTTCACAGTTGTGGAAATTAAACTCTCTTGATAGTTGGTAGGGAGAGCATGAGGAGACTCCATTCAAGTAGCTACTATGACCCCTTACCAACACATGTAGATCACACTTGCAAAAATTGAAACTACTTTTGGGTAAATTGAAACTACATTTACCTAGATGATAGGGAGAACATGAGGAGTCTCCTCTCATGAGCTTCTATGACCCCTTACCAACATGTCTAGATCACACTTGCATGAATTAAACACTCTTGCATAAATTGAAATTTGCAGAAATTGAAACTACTTTTATCCAGTTGTTAGGAATAACATGAGGAGTCTCCTCTCACGAGCTTTTATGACCCCTTACCAACACGTCTAGATCATACTTGCATTAATTAAACACTCTTACATAAATTGAAATTTGCAGAAATTGAAACTAGTTTTACCTAGTTGGTAGGGAGAACATGAGGAGTCTCCTCTCACGAGCTTCTATGACCCCTTACCAACACATCTAGAACACACTTGCATTAATTAAAATGAAAAATAAACTAATACCTCAATCCATCGTTCTTCTCTGGCAACGACGCCAAAATGTTGGGCTCTAAAGATGTCCTAAAATACAACCTCTATGCATCATCCGAAGGTAGGCGCTGACACAAGTGTTTTACTTGTTGCCTATGCAGGTTCATACCTTTTGTTTTCAATACCCATTGTCTAGATATGCAACCCTTGCGAAGGGACAACAATCGTAACAAAAGGAATGACAATTGTTTCGTTCAAATGAACAACACTACTTACAAAAGGAACAACAATTGTGACAAGTGAACGACAGTCGTTATATTGGGACGAACTAATGTTGTTTTAATTGAGTTGTAGTACTTTCCCAACTATTTAATTTGTCAATCCGAGGATCGTAAAATCACGAAGCACATGCAAAGTATATGGAAAATTGAAGTGGGACTAATCTAATCTAATGTTTAAGCTACGACTAAAATTGAATCATTAAGCTAATGCAGGGAATTGAAACATGGGACTTGGAATTAAATTAATCTAGTTGTGTAAATGAAATTAATATAGGAATGGGAAATTGCATAAATGAAATTAATCTAGGAATGGGAAATTGCATAAATGAAATTAATCTAAGAATGGAGAACTACATGAAGGAATAAGAAAATACAACATGTGAAGAGTTGAATGACACACCAACATATGTGAGCTCACGCAAATGAAGCAATCTTACATTATAAGAATCAAATCAATCTTCATAACAAAATAATGAAAGCATGGAAACCAAAACCATGAATCAAATCTAAGAATCCATTTCTTTCAAATCCAAATGACTACCATTAATGACTACTCTAATTCTCTACTTGATTACCACTCTAATTGAATCCTCATGAAGAGAGAGCACTCTCTTTTATACATGAGGGCCTTGAAGATAAGATAACCATCTCATAATTACAGATCCACTTTTCTCTCAACCTATTTCCCATTATTACAAAATATAATCCCTTCCAATCCTCACACATATCTCTCATATATCTTGGATAAGATATCCCAACCAAATCTCCATGATCTTCTCCTTGGAATGGGCTTGAATTATCTCCTCAAATATTGAAATGGTGGAGGAAGTATTCGAGAAGTCCTTTTGAATTAATCCTTCTCATATTCCTACACATCACAAAGCTCACACATTTTTGAGATATATATGAAAGCATGTCGATTTTCTAACATTTAATCACAAATTCCCTTTTAATACTAAAATGAATAAAGTGGAAAATAATAAGGTGAAACCCAAATGTATTTATGAAAATGATGTCATGAAAGGTTAATGGGGCAATGAAATGTGAAGAATAATGAAGGGAAAGGTGGATGAAAATAGGACATTTATGAGCCCCAACACATGGGTTCCATGGATGGCTCAGTTGCCGAGGCATGGTTGGAGAACATGGCGATGTGCTTCTCCCTTTGTGATTACACCTCCAACATGAAGGACCACTTAACAGTCTTTCAGATGAAGGGGAGTGTTTTTCTATGGTGGAAGATGCTCCTACCTCAACTAAACATGGTCATTGAAGATGTGTCATGGTAACTGTTCGAGGAACAATTTGGGGAGAAGTAATTGTTAGAGGAATTCATGGAGCACCAGTTCAATGAGTTCCACACCTTATGACAGGGTGGTCGTACAGTGTCGAAGTATGAGGCCAAATTTCTGGAGCTACTTCGGTATGCCCTGCATCTGAACACAGAGAAGTTGGAGGTCAACAAGTTTCTATTCGGCCCCAACTCCAACCTTTGTGAGAAGGTGAGGATCCTAATGCCTCATATGTTGCATGATGCAGTACAGAAGGCCCTCATTGTGAGGAAGAGATTACAAGTGGAGGTAGGGAAGGACTGTTGCAAGACCGACAGGACATATGACATTCACATCAGCGAAAACACCACCAACAACCACAGTTTAGGCATGTTTAGTAGAACATACCAGGATCTCATGCTCGAAGGCCAAAAACTTCTACTTCAGGGATCAGGAGTACTAGACTGAGGACAGGGTGTTGGACGTGTGGACAACCACATTACTAGCAAGACTGTCCCATTGAGAAGGCCAGAGCGGTCAGAGCAACAGGACACACTACAGTTGGAGAATAGGGAAAGGCCCACAGGATTCACGCAACAGTGAATAACCTATAGGTCGAGTATCAACCCACTGTGCTTGAGACATTAGGCACAATATCTGACCAACTTTTAGTATTTGGATAGAACTAGGTTCTGGAGAAGAGCATGCGCAAAGGATGCAATCTATATGCAATATTAGCGCTAAATGAAAGAGGAGAGGAGAAAGTATTAGAATACCTTCCAGTAGTACGAAATATTTCTAACATGTTTCAAGAAGAGTTACCAGGTTTGTCTCTTGAAGGAGAATTGGTGTTTCCCATCGATTTGAAACTTGGAAATGTACCTATAGCAAGGACGCCTTATCGGAGGTCAATGCCTGAGTTACAGGAGTTGAAATGCAATTGAAGGAGTTTTTGGAAATAAGACTTATACATCCAAGGTGTCACCTCGAGGTGTGCCAGTTTTTTCATAATAAAGGAGGATGGGTCGAGGAGACTCTGTATTGACTACTGTCAATTGAACAATGCAATGATTAAGAACCAACATCTGTTGCCAAGAATAGACAATTTGTTGATCAATTGAGGGGCATGGAAATGTTTTCAATATCGAATGGAGATCAGGTTATCACCAATTACAAATTAAAGAGGAATATATTCCTAAGACCACATTCAATACGAGGCTCAGACACTACAAGTTTATTGTTTTACCGTTGGGACAAACAAACTCCCTGGGGGTATTCAAGTGTTTAATGAATGGGGTGTTCCATGAATACTTAGACAAGTTTGTTCAAATTTTCATTGATGACACATTGATATATTCTCGGATGACAAAGGAACTTGATGAAATTGTGCACTTAGTATTATAGTGTTTACGGGAACAAAATTTACGGTAAAATGTCGACATGCTATCAATGATTCATTTCTTAGGGCATGTTATATCCGGCGAAGGCATCGCAATGGATCCAACGAAGGTAGAGGATATTATGGAATGGCCTGCGCTGAAAAACATACCAAGAATATGCAGCTTTTGGGTTTAGCAGGATATTACCTACGGTTCATCGAAGGTTTTTCGAAGGTAGAAAATCTGATCACGGATTTGCAGAAGAAAAGAAAGAAGTTTGTATGGACCATGAAGTGCACAAAATCATTTCGAAGGCTCATTGGGATGTTGATGACAACATCGATACTAAAATTCCCTGACATGGACAAGAATTATTGGTATGCACGGATGCGTCTAAGGAAGGTTTAGGAGGAGTATTGATGCAAGACAGTCAATTGATCGCCTACATCTCAAGGAAATTAATAAGGAATGAGGAGAACTGTGCAACATGTGATTTGGATTTATTGGCTAGTATGTATGCCTGGAGGGTGTGGATACACTATCTAATTGGACAAAAATTTGAATGAAAAAGAAAAAGGGACAGATCATTGTGGAATGCAACACTTTTCATGCAGAATGAATTGAACGCATGGCAAAGGCGTTGGTCATAATTACTTAGAAAATACAATTTTATATTAATTACTTTGACGAAATGGTGAACAGAGTGGAAAATGTGTTGAGTCAAAGACCACACATATTCTCAGTGATACCTCTTCAGACGAAGCTTTGGGAGAGGATTCTAACTATACAATTTGACGATGACTAGTATAAGGAGGTTAGCGAAAATATTGGACAAGACACCATGATGGTACCCAGGGTTTGAAGGTTATACTTTGGACAAAGACAGATTGTTGAGGTATAATGACTGGATTTACATACCACCTAATGAACAATTGTAAAGTTTGAACTTAAGTGAAGATCAAATATTAGTATACTTGGCTCATCTAGGATCCACAAAGATATGGGAAGACCTTAAGCCTTTATTCTTCTTGAAGGGATGAAGGATTACATAGTTAACTACGTGGAAAGGGGTATAGAATCTCAGTGAGTGAAGGCTCAAAATGGACATCTGGAAGGATTACTATAGAAACACTTTATTCTAGAATCAAAATAGGAGGTCATTTCGATGGAATTCATTGTTGGATTGTCACTAGCGACAAGGGGGCACAACTCAATTTTTCATGGTAGTTGACACTCTGACGAAGAGTGCACATTTCATTCCTTTGCGTACAACGTATCAGGCACCAGCATAGCTAGAATTTTTTTCATCAAGCTTGTGATACTGCCTAGTGTGCCAAAAAGACTCATATCCAATAGAGGATTGGTACTTACAAGATGATTTTGGACTAGTTCCCAAGAGGATTTGGGAACAGAACTAAACTTTAGTACAACGTATCACCCTGAGACAGATGGGTAGACAAAAGAACGCACCAAATTTTGGAATATATTTTGTGTAGGTATGTGTTGGACCAACAGAAATGTTTGGAAGAGTTCTTGACACTGGTAGAGTTTGCATATGACAACAACTATCAAGATGCCATTAATATAGAACCATTGAGTTTATTTACGGGTGACCATGTCAGACGCCATTAAGATGGGATCGCCTTGAGGATGGGGTCCTAGTGGGACTAGAATGATCCAAGAAATGGAAGAACAATTGTAAATGATAAGACAAAGGATTAAAGAAGTGCAAGATCAACAAAACATTTATGCTGATGTGCATCGCATTGACCATAATTATAAAGTTGGTGATTGAGTTTTCTTGCAGGTGAAAACACACAAGAGTTAAATTAAGTTAGGAAGGGTGCTAAAATATCTCCTATGTTTTTGGGGACTTTTGAAGTTGTGGAAATGAAAGGAACCGTGACCTATCGACTAGTTGTGCCTCATTCCTTGAGGCGTTTGCACGATGTTTTTCTTGTATCTGTTGTGAAATTATGTTAGTGATCCTACACATGATATTGACATGATTTCCTTGTGGTGTCAAATAAGGTTTCACTCACGGCAGAGCCAATCCGCATTCTAGACCATCGCATTTGACAACTATGACATCAAACAATCAATCAGATCAAGGTCCAATGGGACAATTATAGTCCACAATCCGCTACCTAGGGGGGACGCATATGATATGCACCAACATTTTCCATATTTATTTGATAGTTAGACATTTAGATCTTGTCAGATGCTTTAATTACTACATTTTATATATTGTACAACTTTAGGATGAAGTTTAAAGAAAGAAGGGGTGTATGTAACATCTCACCTTGTGAGCACATCTTATTGACTTATCCTTGAGGACACTTGCGTGCAAGTGATCCGGTTATAGTGTATGGTTATCTGTTTCACTTATGGATTCTTATGATGATGTTGATGGATTATGATTTATGTTGTTTGATATCTATGTATTGATAGATGCTATTGACGAGTTTCCCCTGAGTGTTCAGGACACTTGACAGATTGAGGATGTCAATGGCATCAATAAACCTCCTTGGACTCTGGATTGAGTCGGGTAGTGGATTGTATTGGTTTGAGTATTTCATTTATGAATATGTGGCATATGATCGCTTATATTATGATGTTGTTTATGGATCATTAACAATGTTTCATTGATGGATGCAGGCTGACGATGGCTTGCTAATATGACTCACATAACGAGTAAAGGGTCCATGCATGAAAACCATATATTGTGGGAGAGGTGTGGCAACACCCCTGACACAACCTACTAGCACTCCCAATGTGACTTGAATTGTAGGTTAATGATTACCTAGTTCTATAGGTTCACGATGTCGTGAGGGCAGACTGAGACAATACCTCATGAATATTCTAAAGGTGGTGCAATGAGGTAGGGTTCTTATTCCTTAGAGTCCCTTAGTCTCCCACAAGGTCGCCTGAATGGATTACTGACTCCAGGGGTTGGAAACCTACTAAAACCAGTCGAAGGTGAGTGGAACCCTTGGAGAACGGAGTGCGTATTGAATGGCACGTCGGGTAATTAAAATTTGAATCAAAATCATGTGGCACTCTTGGAGCACGGAGTGAGTCTTGAAGGGCACGTCGTGGTACTTAAAAAGGTTATTCAATGAATCTATGTGGCCTAGAAAACGTTGAGAAAATGTTAAACCTTGTAAAATCTTGAGCACCTGTCGAATTATTAACTAAAGGATGAACTTATTAAGAATAATCACTAAGGGTCTAAGCTCGTGCAAATAAAAATGTAACTAAGACTAAGTCTAAGATTAGTGAGAATACTAAAAACTAATTTTATTAAATAATGAGGGGTGAAGTAAATAAATAAATAATAAATAAATAATCTAAAGAGTGCTTTAATACACATGGTTCAAGTAAATACCAAAATTAGAAATTAAAATAAGAAAGGAATAAAGCATACAAGAATGTGTAAGCATAGAAAGGTATCTAGAGTCTAGTCTAACTAGAGAACATTCCTACTTTAACTCAACTCCATTTTAGAAAGGCGTCAGTCATAAATGGGAAATAAAGGGAATAAAGGGACAACTAGGAGTAATTTTAGGAGTGCTTTTAGGATGGGTGAGGGAAATTGACTTTTAATTAAATTAAATTATGGATTTATTGGTGCAGCTAAGGGAACAAGTGACAAGTGTATGGAGGGAATAATTCCTTATTAAATTAAAAAAAACAAAAAAAACAAATTAAATGTGAAAATGGCAATTTTTCACTAAGGAAATTTTATAAAACAAAATGGTTGAGAGGAGGAATGGAGCACACGGGTTATGAGTAAGGTTATGCGGTAGAAATTTGACTGGTTTTTCTTGTGTGAGTTGGGATACCCATCTTGAGAGAGTGGTGGTTCTACCTTGGAGGCGAGATGGGAGCTAGATGGTTTTGGGTTGTGTGTGTGAATGACCCCTTTGCGGCTAGGGGGGATAGTGGGAAGAAGGGTACCCCTCTCGTTGGCTGGGAGGTATCGATGGCATCTCAACGATCAGCAAGCTAGGGCGAGGAGGAACGAATGTTTCCGAAGATCATCTCC
>SNQJ01S0053412.1:90531-108113 GCA_010110895.2 Picea sitchensis | reverse complement strand
TTAAATATTGCTAAACGTTCTATTCTCTAAAGGATTCATTTATGTGGGAAATTAGAAGGGCTAGGGTTCCTTACTAGAGTAAATTTTAGTATTATCCACGCCTTGAAAATGATATTGATGTATGACTAAGTAATTAGTTAGACTTCTCTTGCGCCATGAATAAATAAGGTTGATCTATTATTCAAATCAGATCTGATTAGTCGCATTATCTAGAAGAAATGTTGATTTATTATTTAATTCGGTAATTTAGATCACGCGCACACTTGGGAAATGATGTTGAATTATTGTTTAATTCAAGAATTGATTAATTGCATGACTTACAATAAAATAGATGTTTGCTTTGCGCCATGAAAATAAAATAAAGTTGATTACACGTACACCCTAACTTATATTGTCACATGATTGATTAAGCCCTTATAATATCTTGTGCCTTAAGTTTAATGTGATGTATGATCGAATGTATGTGATTAGATCTCCTTGCGCAATGAATTAAATTGATGATACTCTTCTGCCTTAAACTTATGTGATGTATGATTGAATGTATGTGATTAGATTTCTTTACGCAATGAATAAATCGATAATTCCCTTCCACCTTCGAATTAATGTGATGTATGATTGGTTATTAAAATACTATTGCGCCATAGATTATCGTTGATTTACGGTTGATTGAGTATTTAGGCTTCTCTTGTGACATGAATCATATTGATGTATGAATGATGGAGTATTCAAATTCTCTTGTTCCATGAACAGTAATAATGTTGATTGATTGAGCTAGTTGGTTTTCGACTTGATTGTGTTAGTGGGATTTAGACACCTTCTTGTTCCTCAAAAAAGTCGCCAGTCCTGAGACCTTAAGTGGCCAAAATCAATCAGATGAATCATGGGATTAAGCATTTCTTATGTGTCCTGGAGGTCCTAACTTTGCAGGGTAGGTTGGGCGAGTAGTTATTTTGATATTCAGTGTCTGGTGATCATTATTTATATTTTTCCTTGGTTAATCGTGATGTGATGAACTACATTGCTAATTATGTTCTGCATTAAATATGTGATTCTTTTAGTTATGTTAATGTAATTCTTATGTATTTTTCCAGTTATGATGATGCATGTTGTTATTATGTTGTAACGAGTTAATATCCCAATGTAAAAAAAAAAAAATGGTTGACGTAATGGTTGGGTCATTACACACACAGTCCCCCATGCCCTCCCACTTCTTTCCAAGGCTCTAACACAAGTTGGCTAGGACTGTCTCTTGTTGGGGACTCTAAGGATATCAGATGCAACAAGAAAAACTCACAACAACAAGATCACTTGTTTTTGGGTAATCTCTTACATAGAAAATCACTTTACATTCCTAACAACCTACTTCTTCAAGAATTTACAAATTCAAACAACTACCACACATGCCCACTATGGCTACCTCCAAGATCCAACACTCTTCTCTCCCTTACTGTCCCAAAAACTACATGTAAAAATTGTTCTCTTTCTCCATATGAATTTATTCTGCCGCCCCCCCACCCCATGCTAGTTGAATCTCACACTCTCCAATGTTGGTTATACTCAACCCAGTTCTCTCATAAATATGGTATGTGACTTTTCACACCCACCCTCTTACATGTTTTCAATGATTGGGCTTTGATACACTCAAGAGGAAATTAGAAGGTTTATACACATTGATAAGTTTGGAAATTGTGTTGATATTAATAGACACGGGTAATTCCCCCTTGGACCCTGACATAGACCCTCCCCTTATATTGTGGAAACTTATCCCCCAAATTACTCTGTCCATGTCCATCTACAGTTGGTGTTGCATTTTGTTTTATTTTTACAATATACAATGTTTGCATATTACATTGCCAGGCCTGCGGTCATATATCAAATTTGCATCATACATCGCTAAATTGGGGACTAAAAACTGAGATGTTACATTCCCTGCCCCTACAAATTCCATTTTACTTTGTGCATAACACCATATTGACATACATATACAAAATTTACATCATAGTACTTGGTAGTTTTGCAAGTTCACAACTCTTGCAGTGATTCCAACCAATAACCTCTTATTCCCTGTGTTATCACATAAACTTGTCAGAGTCTTGTGAATTTGGGGTTTTTGCCTAAGTCTATAGTTTTACCTATCTTTCTTCCTTTTAAAGACCCAATTGTAAGGTTTCTTCCCTTTGGCTTATAGTTTTTCTTCTTTTCTCCTGCCTGAGAGGTGTCGACCCTAAGCCTTTCTGTTTTCTCTATGGTCGATCACTTCTCCCTCTTTACCTCCATCACTGATCCTTTTGCCTTCCTGAGCCCTCAGTCAGTAATACAAGTATTCATTTATAGGGACTGCAGCCATAACCACAAGCGCAACACTTAGAGCGGTCTGATATAGACTCAAATCAAGCGAGCAAGCAAGATCATCTTTCAATGGCAAAGATCCATCAGGGTGATCGGATCGACGACCATCGAGTGATCGGGATCATAGAGTTACACAAAGTATGGCATTAAACAAAGTTCTGAAATTGTGAGGCCATCCTAGCAGTTTATCCTAGGAAAGACACGTGGCGCAAGATCGAATCATGGAGAAAGTCATTTCAGAAAAGATGAAGCAAGGAATGCGCATATTTCCCGAGTTCTGAAATTTCGATGGTCTAAAGTCTTGATGGCACGAGATCCTGAAATGTCGATGGTCTTAAGTCCTGAAATGACGATATTCATCTGGGCCGTCTCATCTAAGGGGATGTGTGGCGCCTGATCTAAGAGATTGTGATTTTGTGACTCGGAGGTTTGAGTATGGAGCACAATGTGAGTTTACAAAATTTGAAATCGTGACACGCCTGAGAGTTGGGCCCACGGTCATAGCCCTGGGTTGTATGTAGAGTGGGGCCATAGAGAAGGGTAAGTGCTTATTGAGTGGCAGAAAGCTGAGGTTGTTTAAGAAAATGATCATGGCCATCATATTTAAAGCGAGTTTGATCATCGATCTAGATAGGCCATTTCACAGGATCGAGCATCGAGATTTTTGAGATTGAATGGAGTGAAAACTCCCAAAATGAGATATCCCAAAATTTCACCTAAGAGCCCCAGGTCATGGCCCAAGGTCATGTGGAGCAATGGAAAGGAGTTGTGAAAAGTTTGAAGTGCCTGAGTTGGTCACAGAGAAAGAGATGCATGGCCTCGAGGCGCCAGAATTGACTCGAAGGAGTTGTGAGCTCATCTGGGATAATTATGGGTGTCAAGTTTTTCTCGATCCCGACAAAAGTAGTTAATGGAAATGGGGGAGGTAGTTGAAACCTAATTTCACCCTGTAAATGGAAGGCATGGAAGGCCCAACCACGGGGACTGAACAATCAGCCCATGGTACCCCTGCGAGCAGATTTCCCTGTAGACCCATGCTTATCTGAGATCGCGTCTAACAAAAGCATGGAAGTGCAGACTGATAGAAATATGCAGACGCAAAGTTTTGAATGTAATAGTTAGGTCACACTCTTGGTGGTGGAAAACTGTTTTGAGTATAAATACTCAGTTTTGATATTTGGTTATGGTCAATGGTAGAGAAAATCTCTCGTATTGTAAAGTTTTAATGAATCTTTTGGTTCTCTGGTTATGCATTGTAATATGAGTTTTCTTGTTTAATGACAGTCATCCTACTTGATCCCTCTTGTTTTCCTCTGACATTGAAAGAGTTCACGATTGATTGATTCACATGAATTATTGTGATTGTATTATGATGAATGTTCGATTATAGTGTTGTAACAATTCCTTTCAGTTTCTTTGAGATTTGAATTCAAGAAGATCGTGTGTTTAAGTTTTTCCTCTTTGGGATGTTGGAAGACCTAATGTCTGTAGAATACCTCTACACTCTCCTCACCAAAGTCCCTCCTCTACTCACCCTTACTCCAAATTACTGACTAAAGTTGATTGCAGACCTCAATTTCTTATGCATTCTAGTCCATTTTTCTGAGTTAAAACGACATCATCTTGAGTCTTCACCCATTTGGCCTCTTTAAAAACCAACTTGTGACATAAAACTATGATGGGTACTGGGCTTACCTTCGATGCAATCTGGAGGTGACTTCTAGTGCCAACATTCTTGGCATCGTTTCCAGGGATGAATTGAAGATTTTCCCTGGGATTGAACGACAAAGATTTTTGGTTTTGAAGGTGCATCAGAACTCGATACATTGAAGATTACAACTGTGCACCTGGAAACTCCACTATTATGAATTCACTATTTCAGTTGTGGCTTCCATAGGAAGACACACGAGGTATACTCCACATCTTCCTTTAGCAACACCTGAAGTTGACCCATCGAAAATTATTAGAAGAAGACAGACCCTTCAGGAAGGTACTTTTGTTGTTGAACCAGGTATTTCTGATGATTTTCACTATTCTCCTATAGAAAATCCAGTAGTTGTTTCTCATTTTCCTATTACACCATCTATCAGAGCTTCTAGAAGTTTAAATTTTGGGATTTTTCCTACTGATTTCCCCTCTCCCAGTTTCACTACTCCTCCTATTACAGTTGTTTTTATGACAGAGAGTGAAACCTATGTTCCGTCAAGCCCTGAGGATTTTCCTCCAAATCCTCTATCGTTTCCTTTTTCTCCTAGAAGAACAACCCCAATCTCACTTGTCTGAACTCCATATCCTCCTGGTTCTCCTCCAGTTCACATCCAAATGGTAGGTGCTAATCCTCCTAGGAACAAGATGGTTGAAAAATTAGTTGCTAGATACGCCCCCCTAGTTTTACCTCAGCCTATGAATGCTCTACCAGCCACATATTACCTTAAGTACATGCCCCATTTCATCGATGAGGGAGACATGACTACAGAAGAGCACCTTTCATCCTTTTATAGATTTTCAGAGATTTAGGCCATTGAGAATGAAGGTGTGTGGATGAGATTTTTTGTACAGATCCTTGGTGGTGATGCCAATGATTGGTTTAAGGACTTTCCCCCAGAATCTATTGATGGTATTGCTGCTCTGGATGATTTAGAAGTGAAAGAAATACTAAATCCTACATCCCCTTTTAATTTTGAGCATGAGGTTCAGGATATTAGGATCCATGTACCTCTTTCAAAGCTGGTCAAGCATGAAGATTTCAAAAGGAGCCTCTCTAAGATGTTGATACTTGAACCCACAGTTCATCCCATGAACTCAATCAATTTGCAAGATGAAAAGCCAACAGTTATCTTAGGTCCTCTGATAGAGGAAAAAGATGATTCATCCCCTCCCTTCTATACATCACTAAATATACACGATAAGGTGTTGCATAATTGTCTGATGGATTCAAGAGCATCTCATAATATCATGCCCAAAATTTTCATGGAATAATTGGGATTGGAAATCACAAAAACTTACCATGACTTGTATTCCTTTCACTCTAGGAAAGTGCAATGTCTTGGGGTTATCAAAGATCTAGTTGTGACCTTGTTTTAGATGCCCATGAAAAGTGGGGTTATGGACATTGTAGTGGTTGATGCTCCCCCCAAGTTTGGCATGCTCTTGTCAAGATCTTGGATAAAACGACTTGGAGGAACCTTGCAAATGGACCTCACATATGCTATTATTCCTTTGTTTGGGGGGGAGCATAAAAGACTTTACAGGGAAGCCCAGCTAGAATATATTATTAGTGATTAAGAAAACCCCACCAATCATCCTATATTTTCACTTGACATTGATTTGGGGTCTAGTGTGTTACAACTCATTGATGCTCCTAAAGCTCCTCTTGAAATCGGAAAGAAACCCATTTATTTTCATGAAATACCTCCCACAACTACTTATGTGTGGAATATGTTCTTCGACTGAGCCTCTTCTAGGGAAGGTGTTGGTGTCGGAGTGGTTTTTGTGTCACATTGTCAAGAAGCCATACCTTTTTCCTATAAACTAGAATTTGAAGCTACCAACAATGTGGCAGAGTATGAGGCTATTGTTTTGGGTTTAAGGGTTGCGAAAGACATGGGGATTGAAGAGATAGAAGTATTTGGAGATGCTGAACTAATTTTTCATCAGGTCAAAAATGTTTATCGAGCCAATCACCCTAGGATTAAGACTTACAGAAATGAGGTGTGTGACGTAATTGACAATTTCTTCTTAGCTTTCAACCTTTCATTTATTCCAAGAGAGGAGAATATTATGGCTGATTATTTGGTTGTCTCAATGGACCATTTCAAAACCCCACTGCCCCCTAAGCTCAAGTATGATGTTGAGGTAAGATATAGGCCCTATGTACCTAACAATATCAAGCATTGGAAGGTGTTTGAGGATGATCTTGAAATCAGAAAATTTCTTGAGTTTGCTGTTGAGTTCTTTGCATTACACATTGATCAAGATCATGATTCCAAAGGTGACCCTCACGCTGATGTATTTTTAAATAAAATTTCCAAACACCATATTGTTCAGTTTCCTAGCAACCGCATTCCAAAGGGACTAGTTCCTTTATAAATATTGTTTGATGGGAACGATATGGGAGTAAACTTTAAAGGCCCAACTGAGGATGTTGATGTAGCTGAACGCAATATTAGTACTGAGGAGGATCCAAAGTTTGTCAAGTTGTCACGTATCCTGTTAAGGGAGAAGAGAGCCGAGTATGCTGAGCTATTAAAGAAATTTGCTGATGTTTTTTCCTGGACCTATCAAGACCTCAGAACGTACAACACAGCCATTATTGAGCATAAGATCCCATTGAAAGAGGAGGCCAAACCATTTAGGCAGAAATTAAGACTAATAAATCCTATGCTACTGCCTATTATGGAAAGGGAGGTAAAGAAGTTGTTGGACGCCCAATTGTCCCTTTGAGATATTCTGAATGGGTGGCCAAATTGGTTCCAGTAAGGAAAAAAAAAGTGTATAAATTAGACTTTGTGTTGATTTCAGGAACCTGAACAAAAACTCTAAGAAGGACAATTACCCTTTTCCAAATATGGAACACATATTGCAAAGGGTGACAGGCGCATCCATGATCTCCATGATTGATGGATTTTCTGGCTTTAATCAGATCTCTATCTTGCCTGAATACAGAGAAAAGACAACCTTCACCACTCCTTGGGGCACATTCATGTATGCCAAAATGCCCTTTGGATTGATGAACGCAGGAGCAACCTTCCAACGAGACATGGACATCGCCTTCATTGGAGAAAGAGATAAATTTGTGGTCATCTATCTGGATGACATAACAACCTTCTCCAAATCTGATAAAGAACATTGTTAACATCTAAGAAAGGTCTTCTTGAAATGCAGAAGGTTTGGTCTCTCCCTAAATCCCAAGAAGTTTTTATTTTCCATGCAGGAAGGAAAATTGTTGGGACACTTTGTATCAGCTAAGGGGGTCAGGATTGATTCAAGTAGGGTAGAATATATTCAATCCTTATCACTTCCCAAATCCAAGAAAGAAGTTCAGTCCTTCCTAAGAAAAATTAATTTTCTGAGAAGGTTTGTTTCAATTTTTTCTGAATTGGTGAAGCATATCACAGCCATGTTCATGAAGGGGAACGAAGTAAAATGGACTGTTGAGTCTAGAGAATCCTTCAACCAAATCAATAAGGCACTGACTGAAGCACGTGTGCTAATCAGTCCTGATTATTCCAAGGATTTCATGTTTTTTTCCTTTGCTTCATTTGACACAATGTTCATTGTTTTACTACAAAAGAATGATGCAGGGCTAGAGAAGCCTATTTCTTTTTTCAGCAGAGCACTAAGAGATGCAGAAGTCAGATATGACATAATGGAGAAGAAGGCCTATGCCTTGGTGAAATCCCTCAAGGATTTCAGATTCTATGTTATGAATTCAAAGATCATTGCATGTGTTCCTTTAGCTGTTGTGAAGGACATCCTCATCCAGCCTAACATAAATGGGAGGAGGAGCAAGTGGATTGCCATAATCCTTGAATTTGATATGGAAATAAAACCCACCAAGCTAGTTAAAGGCCAAGGTTTAGCCAAGTTGTTGGATGAATCTAATTGTAAATATTTGGAGGTTAAATTCATCAACGCTTGCTCAAAAAATCAGCAGGCTAAAGTGCTTGATAAAATCCCTCATGACAACCCCCCATTGGTAGAATGCACTTGGTACAAAGATATTATAAATTTTCTGCAAAGGTTGCATCCTCTAGATGGAATGGGGAAAAGCAAAGCAAGATATTTAAAGCTCAAAGAAATTAGATATTGCCTTATCAACTAGATTGTGTATTGGAAAGACCCTCTAGGAGTGCTTTTGATATGTTTAGACCCACGAGAGGCCCAAAAGATCATGTTTGATTTTCATGACAACCTATGTGGGGGATATCACTTCTGGAGAACCACAGCCTATAAAATTCTTAGGGCTAGGTACTTTTGGCCTACTTTGTTCACTGGTGTCTGTGAAAAAATTAGGGCTTGCATCAAATGTCAGAAATTCTCTGGGAAGCAACATCTCAAGTCTCTACCATTGAATCCTATACCAACTTCAGGACATTTTTAGTAATGGGGCCTGGACTTTATTGGGGAGATTCATCCTCCTTCAAGTGGTTAGCATAGATGGATCTTGACTACCATCGATTACTTCACCAAATGGATAGAAGCTATCCCCACAAGGAGTGCTTCTCACAAAGTAATCATTGGTTTTATTGAGGATATTATAACAAGGTTTGGTTGTCCGAAAAGAATTATCACTAATAATTATACATCCTTCAAGGTTGAACCACTGATCAATTTTTGTGAGCAATTCATAATTTCATTGATCCACTCTACCCCTTACTATCCACAAGGCAATGGATTAGTAGAGTCCTCTAACAAAAGCCTGATAAAGATCATCAAAAGACTATTAGAAGACAACAAGAAAGCATGGGATTCAAAGATCAAGTTTTCTCTATGGGCTAATAGGGTGACAATAAAGAGGTCCCTGGGCATCTCCCCTTTCCATCTTGTATATGGAACTGAAGAAGTTTTTCCTTCTCATCTCGCCTTGTCGGTGGCAAAGTTCTTCCAAGACTATCAGGGAGAACCTGATGACATGGTTAGGAGAATATTACAACTGGAAGAAGTGCAGGAAACCAAAGAGAAGCTATTGGACAGGGCACATAACCATCAATAGAAGATCAAGTAGATGTTTGACAAGAAGAGTAGAGAAAAGGATTTCCAGCTGGGAGATCTAGTACTCAAATGGGATGCACATAGACAGGACAAAGGCAAGCATGGTAAATTTGAATCCCTTTGGATTGGACCCTTCAAAATTTCTAAGACACTTTCAAATAATACTTACATGTTGCAAAATTTGGAGGGTGACGAAGTTTTAGGTAGCCCTGTAAATGGGCACTTCCTAATTTTTTTTTTTGTTTAAAGCCGCAGTCGGCATCCCACCATTGTAAATATTGTTCATGTTTTACGTTTATTTTATTTTTAATAGGAGAATCCATAGCCCAAAGCTAAGGCATTGGAACTACTTATTCTTGGAAGCTCATAGGGAGCATGCCATCCCCTATGGAGCCAAATGTTATCACATAAACTTGTCAGAGTCTTGTGAAATTAGGGTTTTTGCCTAAGTCTATAGTTTTACCTGTCTTTCTTCCTTTAATAGACCTAATCATAAGGTTTCTTCCTTTCGGCTTATAGTTTTTCTTATTTTTTCTTTCCTGAGAGGTTTCGGCCCTAAGCCTTTTTGTTTTCTATATGGTCAATCACTTCTCCCTCTTTACCTCTGTCATTGATCCTTTTTCCTTCCTGAGCCCTCAGTGAGTCATCCAAGTATTCATTTATAGGGACCGCATCCATAAGCACAAGCACAACACTTAGAGCGGTCTGATCTAGACTCAAATCAACCAAGNTCAACGATGGAGATCCATCAGGGTGATCAGATCGACGACCATCACGCAATCGGGATCATAGAGTTACACAAAGTATGGTGTCAAATAGAGTTCTGAAATCACGAGGCCATCTTATTCATTGATCGTGGGAAGGACATGTGGCACAAGATCAAATGATGGAGAAATTCATTTCGAAAAAGCCAAAGGAAGGAATGTGCAGATTTCCCAAGTTATGAAATGTCGATGGTATGAAGTTCTGATGGCACGAGATCCCGAAATTCCGATGGTATGAAGTCCCGAAATGATGATATTCATCTGGGTCATCCGATCAAAGGGGATGCATGGCACTTAATCAAATAGATCATGATTTCGTGACTCGTAGGTTTGAGTATGGAGCACAACATGATCCACGAAACATGAAATCACTACGCGGTTGAGAGTTGGGCCCACGGTCACAGCCCTGGGTCATATGTAGAGTGGGGTCATAGAGAAGGGTAAGCATTTATTGAGTGGCAGGAAGCTGAGGTTTTTCAAGAAAATTATTGTGGTTGTCATATTTAAAGAGAGTCTGATCGTTGATCTAGATAGGCCATTTTGTAGGATCGAGCATCAGGATTTTTGAGATTGAATGGAGTGAAAACTCCTGAAATGAAAAATATCAAAATTTCACCTTAGAGCCCTAGGTCATGGCCCAAGGTCATGTGGAGCAATGGAGAGGAGTTGTGAAAAGGTTGAAGCACCTGAGTTAGTCACAGAGAAAGAGTTGTGTGGCCTTGAGGCACCAGAACTGACTCGAAGGAGCCCTGAGCTCATATACCCCTGTGAGCATATTTCCTCATAGACCCATGCTGATTCGAGATCGTGTCTGATAGAAGAATGAAAGTGCAGAATGACAGAAGAAGATGCAGAAGCAAAGTTTTGAATGTAATAGTCAGGTCACACTCCTAGTGGTGGAAACCTGTTCCGAGTATAAATACTCATTTTTGATATTTTTTTATGGTCGATGGTAGATAAAAGCTCACGTATTGTAAAGTTTTAATGAAGCTTTTGGTTCTCCAGTTATGCATTGTAATCTGAGATTTCTTATTTAATGGTAGTCATCCTTCTTTATACCTCATGTTTTCCTCTAACACTGAAAGACTTCATGATTGACTGATTCACATGAATTATTGTGACTATATTATGATGAATGTTTGATTATAGTGTTGTAACAATTCCTTTCAGTTTCTTTGAGATTTGAATTCAAGAAGATCTTGTGTTTAAGTTTTTCCTCTTTGGGATGTTAGAATACCTGATGTCTGCAGTAAACCTCTACACTCTCCTCACCAAAGTCTTCCCACTACTCACCCTTACTCCAAATTACCGACTGAAGTTGATTCTATACCTCAATTTATTATGCATGCTAGTCCAGTTTTTTGAGTTAAAACGATATCATCTCGAGTCTGCGCCCATTTGGCATCTTTAAAAGCCAACCTGTGACATAAAACTCTGATGGGTACTTGGCTTAACTTTGATGCAATCTGGAGGTGAATTCTATTGCTAAAACCCTGTAACCTACAAAACGCAAGGAAGTGTACCCCATTATTTTCACTGTATTCCCTTAGGATGTACCACTTCCCTTCTAGGGCCCCAGTATAGATCGAACAAGACGTCTCTGAGATGTGGCTCCAGAAAATCCAACTACCTAAACGTGTTGGGTATGTGTTATATTCTTTGCAATATTGGTCCCATGTATTGTACACTGATATGGGAGCCTCAGGTGGTAGGCGGGGCGTGGGGCCCTCCTGTAAGGAATTGTTTTTACATTAGAGCAATTATTTTCTTCAGGGGGATTTCTTTGTGGTCACTGGTTTGGATTGGGTCTATTAAACCTTTTTATAGTGGGAGATATGTGGTATTGATTCTTTCGATGAAAATAAATGGAGAGTAGTTCGAAAATAGAGATTGAGAAATTTAATGGGAAAAGTTTTCAGATATGGAATATCTGTTGGTAAACAAAGATTAATGGATCACGGTGGATTCAGGTACTACACCTACAATAACGTCAAAAAAATACTAGAAAACATTAGATCAAAAGGTGAAGAGGAAAATCTGGTTGTGTCTCTCAGATTCAGTGTTATTGAATGTGTCAGGGGAAGCTACAACCAAGGAATTATGGGATAATTTGGGGAGTTTGTATCAGTATAAGTCCTTGGTAAATAAATTGTTCCTATGGAAGAAGATATATAACCTAAGGATGAAAGATGGAGACTCGGTGATAGAGCATATGAAGTTATCAATACTATGGTAAGTCAGTTATTATTTGTTGATATTTAAATTTCATATGAAGATAAGGGTATTATTTTACAATGATCTTTAACATACTCGTGGGGTAGTTTGGTTTTGGCCATAGGTATTAATACAACTACTTTAAGTTTCGATGATATGGTCTCATCCTTGTTGTCAAAGGATATGAGGGGGAAGAACATGGAAGGATAGAATGCAGATGCATTATTTACAAGAGGGCGCTCTCAGGAAAGAAATAGATCTAAGTCCTCAAGTGGGAGATCTAAATCTAAGGGTATATCAAAATATCATGGAAATTTTATAAAGGTGTGTTGGATATATGGAAAAGAAGGGCACTACAAGAAACAATGTAGATCCAAAAGCATTGAGAGAGGGAAGGTCTTTGAATATGCTCCTTCTATAGAAGAAAAAACCTCCTCAGAAGAAGGAGGGGATGTGTACTTGGATTCTTCAAGCACACATGCATATCATGAGGCATGTTTGGTTGAATCATGCACATCCTTTCATATGACTTCCCACAAGGAGTATTTCTATGAATATCATAGCTAGGATGGACGTGATGTTTTCCTAGGTGATGACTCGAGAGCCAAAATGTTAAGAGTCCAATACTTGCATATAGAAACACCACAAAGATTTAGAGACCAATATACAAAACCATCACTTTATTATATCAAAACCCTTGAGGTAGAGAAACACCATACAATGGATCCTATTATGGAAGGGATCCTCTTGTGTTCACCTACCTCTTTGAGGAGGAAACCTCCTAATGAGATTCAGCTCCAAATAATATACTTCTTTTCAGATCCCATTACATTTCTTGAACCCCTTTATATAGTGCTACCATCACCTAAGAACATTCTAGAGGAGGAATCTTCTAGAAGTAGAACCTTATAAGAATTCCTCTTACATTTATTATATCTAACTACCATAGTGGGCCTTATTTAATAATATAGCGGACCTAGTCCACCTTACATTGAATGGCCTCCACTATTATCACTATGGCCCTCTAGGCCCCCACACTACCTCTCTAGCTACCTAACATTATATCCCCCTTAAGAAAGTGTTTTCATTGACGGTTGATGTACAACCATATGCCAGGGTCCCATGGATAAGTGTGGACCATAGTGCTGAAGTAGACTAGAGAACTAGAGTCCCATTGAGAAATGGAAGCCACCATGTTGAAGTAGTCCAACCGCCATAGTAAACCAGGGTCCCATGTCAAATTTCTTATGTGAACCCCACATGGAAGATATTGACACCCAATAACCAACTAAAAATGATGCTCTCAATACTGACACCTATCATGTGGATCCAAATAATAATATCCATCCACATAGTGGGAGACGATCAAAGTTGAATCTGGAAGGAACAATACCATTGTAGAATATGCAGGCTAGAGGGTGGTAATTATAACTATCTTCTGATGTGGGACATTTATGTTCTCTACAGAAGGTGGAGAAGAGTCATCAAATAAAATAAGGAAGTGGTTTTTATCCCAGGAATGACAACTATCCATATACCAATCATCGTAATCGGCCTCAAAATCATACAAAGCATATATTTCTTGATTATATTCATTCCTTATGTCCATCATAAGAAATATATCATGCATGTTATCCAATGAATCTTGAATACTACGAAAACTATCATTGAGGCCATATGCAAGGTCATGCAACCTATCATGCAATGTGCCAAACAATGTGTCATACAATTGAGATTTGAATGCTTCAGTAATTTGTAGAATTTCTTTGAGGGTTTGAGAGGAAATAGCCATCTGAGAACCCTATGAAAATTGATGAACTCTGTAGTCCCTCCGCCCTCACAAAAACCCCAAAAAAATAGAACAAGGGTTTAAAAATAAATTACTGTAGAAAATCATGGTTTTTTCTAGAAAAACCCTGAAAAATTGTTGAATTTAAAATGCTCATAACTTTACTTCCCGGACTCCGTTTCGGCTGATTAATTTTCTTAAATTGGGTATTTTGCAGAGAGGAATTCAAATACCCAATTTTTTTTTCCAAATTCATATCATAAAGCTTCATATATTAACCTAAAGTGAGCCAAACTCTTTTTCTTCCCTAGAAACAATTCTTCAAAAAGAGAAAAACATTCTTCCCTTCTTTGGCCAAGGAAAGTGCTTTGATGCCAATTGTTAAGAGCCCAATACTTTCATATAGAAACACCACAAATATTCAAATACCAATATAGAAAACCAACACTTTATTATATCAAAACCCTTGAGGTAGGGAAACACCATACAATGGATCCTATTATGGAAGGGATCCTCTCTTATTCAGTTGCCTCTTCGAGGGGGAAACCTCCTAATGAGCTTCAGATCCAAATACAATACTTATTTTTATATCCCATTACATTTCTTGAACCCCTTCATATAGTGCTAGCATCAACTAAGAAAATTCTAAAGGATGAATCTTCTAGAAATATAACCTTCTATGAAGTCTTATTACATTTATTATACATAACTACCATAGTGGGCCTTATTTAATAATATAGTAGACCTAGTTCACCTTACATTGAATGACCTCCACTATTATCACTATGGCCCTTTGGGCCCCCCCACTACCTCTCTATCTATCTAACACAAAATCATGAGAGGAAAATTCAAGTTGAATTTCATGGATGGAAGGATTAGAACACTACCTGGTGTTCTTCACATCCTAGGGTGGGCCATGTTATCACCCTAACAATTTTTATCGGGGTCTAAAAACTTTTGAAGTTTAGCAAGACGCTATACCACAGTAGAGGCATGATAGTTCAGGGCACTCATATATATTCCACGGCATATGAACGAATGTAGCGGAAGGGGGAAGGGAGTAGCTCGGAGGGCCGTCGATATTGAAGAATCTCAGATCTACAGTTGAAGCCTACACCAGACAAACAAATAGCATGGAACTTAACATCGCGAAGGCCAGACCGGGGAAAACTACTCTAGTTTCGATGGGGAATGTGTGGCACTCTTACACACACATCGGGGGAGACAACAAATTTCCCGAAACCACTTTTCCCATGGCCCCGATGTCACGTGGTTCAAAACATCATGTTGATAGCTCACGGGGAGGATGGTGGTTGGTCAGATCACCTCACATCACCGGTCCAAGTACTTTCTCGGATGATGTACCAAAAGGACGCCACCGCATAACTAACTCAAGGCTCATCATTCGAAGTGGATTGATGAAGCCTGGCACACCAAGGTACTATGATAGTAATTCGTGAGCAAAGTACACAAACCATAAAATCTCAAATATGAATCATTTTATCCTATTCTGGGAAATTTTCATCTTATGCGTAAGAAAAACAAGCTCGACCTGTGCTCCTGAATTATGTAAAATCAAAGGGTGGCCAAATCAAGGTCTTTGTGAAGTCTGGAAGGCATGGATAATACTTGTCTGGCACGACTGGGTTCTCAGCTAAGGTACCATGCAAGTCAATAAGTAATAATGAAAGATGGGTCTTGCAGATGTTGGCGACTAAATTTCATATCGAACCTGAAATTGAGATAAAGTTGGGAGTAAAATTAAACCTCGTTATGAGGGATCTTGTCATAAATGAACACGCAGAAAACACCTGCCACCCAGCCGCAAAGAAGAAGAGGAGAAAAAGGAGGAAATCAAAGGTCAAAACCGAGATGATAGAGAGCATCGGGGAAAATTTCGATTGGTGGAGTACCCTGGAGGAGGAAATCGCCAAGCTAAGGTGAATCCTTAGGTAAAATTTTGGTGTATTTCAGATAGTTTTGGACGGATGTCAGCTTAAGAGAAGGGATTCCTGATATGACAGACCAATTACTAACGGTCCCTTTAAATAATACAATTGTTCTTCCTTTTTGTAACTTGTATCTGTTTTTAGAATTATGAGGAAGTCGGAACGTTTTAAATTCCATATGAAATCCCTCTATATATGCTTGGCCTCACGAGTATAGAAGCATGGAGAAAAGAGGAGCCTGCCCTCTTTGCAGGAAAACTTTATAAATATCTGGGGATGGAATGAATACATGGGTGTAGAGGCAGATTTTAAGACTTTTTATTTAAAGATTCTAATTGGTGGTGTTATGAGTCTCGTTATCTCTCATAGTGTGTGATTCCTGTTATTCTGTATTTTCATTGTGCTTTCTTCTTTCTAAATTGAGAAACTAAAAGTCCAAAATTCATTATTCAATGCTCTCAACTTGGCGATTTAGACTATGTTCATCTCTTCTAAACCATTTCAGAATTCATTACTATAATGCTCTGATAATAGTTGTGTGTTTCTTTTCTTCTATTACTATAATGTTCTCGATAATAGTTGTGTGTTTCTTTTCTTTTGACACCATCTAAAATTTTCAAGCATAAACTCGTGGTCGGCCTCATTTAGCCTTTTCCTCTCTTGATTTTTTTCACGATTTGGAAATGCATCCTACATTCTTGACCCCATAGCCCAAAGGTCATCTTCATCTCTTCAACAACTTTATTAAAACCACAAAACAAACCAATTCTAGCCACAAATTTCCATGGATGTATCAAGTGACACGAGAGAGCCCTCTCTGAGTTGAGCAAGCTATTGCCTCAGTTCTAAAGCTGGTTGAATCAATTACCTCTGTCGTCTCTCTATTTAGCTGGACAAAATTTACAAAGTGCTAACATTCTGGCGTCGTTGCCCAGGAAAAAATTTTAAAAATTTCCCTGGGAAGAACGACATGGTTGAGTTCTAGGGTCTGAGAGCGGCAGACACTTAGGCACACATTGGTTGTATTCTTGCTCTGGCGAATCCACTTCGGTTCAAAGGAGACTCCACTGATAAAATGATATTGAATTTCCAAGAGGCGACCCTTCTCTCAATACTTCAAGCGCGAGACAGAAACTTCACTAAAAGATGAAACCCCTTGATAGGGGCAAGGAAGGGCATCATGAGGGAAAATAGGTACTCAAAATGGGACCTCTTACAAATAATTTTGCTTTTCATTTTAAGTTGCCTCTGATCCTTCCTTGAAAATGCCAAACTAACTTTCTTTTACCTATTGTATCTTAATAATGATCATGAAAGACTTAAAATTATATTTCCTCCTCTATACGTTGCACATGCATACACTCACCTTGTCGTTGGTTCTGATAAAAAGGTTTCACCTAGGACACGCAATGAAAATGACCTAGTTGATGAATCCCGTGAGACTCAGACCAATGTCTCTCCCACTATTCTTGGCCCAACACCCCCTAAGGCCCGACATAGATATATACCCTTAAAGCTACCCCAAACCCTTCATGACTTCCCTCCAAATTACTATGAGTTCTTACCTGTGTTCGACAGAGAATCGGGTATCATATCTGCTAAAAATCACATTCAAGGGTTTGAGCATTTTATAGATTTATTTGAGATTGACCATGATGATGTGTGTATGAGAGTTTTCTCTCAATCCTTGAAAGAAGACACCAAACAATGGTTCAAACACTTACACCCAGAAACCATAAGCTCATGGGTGGAATTGAAGAAGGTTTTTTTTAAATCTTAGGGCAAGGAGAAATCCTTAGAGCT